>JAQGAA010002387.1:0-12803 GCA_034696425.1 Isotoma viridis | reverse complement strand
CTAGCTTTCGAATATGACAGAAAACTCAAACGACTGTACAACCACCACCACCACTTGTACAACTATCTACTTCTCATTCAATCATCATTCATAATACAGTACACCCACCCACAGCTATCCAGTGCAGCATTTTAAAGGGTTCATTTATTTATATACCAGAGAGGACATTATAAAAGTAGTAATAATAACACTGGATCATCATCACCATCATCACATTTTGATAAGTTTAATCATACTTGTTGTATTGGTAGCGATGGTAGTAGTAGTGTGGGTAGCAAGGACAACAACACAAATAAAGACAGTAAGACCAATAATGTATATTCAACAACGACGGAGAAAGTCGACAATCTCAAGAGGAAGAACGGTTTTCATGTGTCATTTCTTATCAGCTCTCAAAACCAGAGAGTACTTCCTATTTTACCCAGCTTCCATTCCTAATCAAAAGCAGATTGTATGTTTTCCAAACTTCCATAAACACAAATTACAACTTATATACTTCCTATGTACCCTACCCTACCACGAGTGTTTGTTCTTTTGTACAAATTACTAAATACAAAAGTAAACAATCTGACCATCCTCAAGATACAATACTTTAGAGAATTCAAACAATCTATCTATTTGTAGCATTAATCAAGGCTTCTACCTTTTTGTTATGTAGCTTCTTAGAAAAAAAACCTTAAAACCTTACGACTGTCAAGACATAGCTTTTATTACTTTGGGAATACGGTCACCACAACTGATTATTGTCAAATGCATCCAATTCCCTTGTGCTGCTACTTCTACTACACTGGGCTGTGGGTTTTCCTGAATGTCAAAGTGCATGTTTGCAATGAGTTGAAGTACAAAAAATATAAATCTGTCCGTATCGTTTATAAAAATTATAGCTAGAAAGCTAGAGATCAAAACATGACTTCCAAGTAACGATTATTCAATATTCCCTAGAGGATCAAAATAACTCCTGAAGGGAAAAATAATATTTTCACAAGGTATACATATAATCTTATATGCATGCACTTCTGCCTAGTACTTTATATGTTCACTATAAATGTATTTATTGTTTCGATATCTCATCATCTTCTACCCACCAATAAGATAACATACAAAAGAAAATACTAGGGAATATTTTTTCCTTATTATGGTTATCATTATGTCAGTCAAGTATCAAAAAACACTTTGGTTGTCTTTCTTAAAATATGCATCTTTGCCAAAAATATGCGTATCGTTCATAATCATGCTACAAAATGTTGCTAAGTGGTATTATTATGAATCCCGAGGTCTTTCATTCAACACAAGGGAACAAGTGTTGGACAAAAGTCAAATATAGATCGCGATCCACACATTATTTCCAGCTCAGTTTCACTGATTTATAACCATGAGCTAAAACGATAGAATATGATATGGAATTCTGAAAGATGAACCTTTTTTAATATTGTGTCATTTAATACTTTATTTTAACTATATTTTAACCAAAATCCAAGTTATTCTTAAAGTTTTGGTTACATTTTCACAACTCGGCTTATAAAAAAAAAACTTGAGTAATTAAATGCGAGCATACTATTACATACAATAATTTTTACTTAATTTATAGACATTGATGATCATCATGGTAGGACGATAAAATTACCCGTAGGTTGAACAATTTGTTTCGTAATACAAGAAGAAGTGCAGTACCTAAGCATTTTTTCCTCTAACACTCACAAATGAATCTACTTATGAATGTGATTAGTATTGCAGAGACAAAAAATATCTGTTCACTTGAAAGTTTCAAAGAATCCTAATTAAGCTATCTTCAGTTTCATAATTAAAAATTTAAGTCGCAAAACTAATGAACAAAGTATATAGTAAGATGAGCTTAATAATTTATGTAATGAAATAATATCCCTTTATAGGTTTTTGGTTTCGAAAAACAGCTTATATTTAATTAAACTACTAATTATACTATTTCTCTATATACTAACTGATGAATTTCATGATTCTCTTGTATACTTTACACTCTCATACATCAAAGGAAATTTAATGACGATATTACGGAATCAAAAAGACTTTACGGAAATTTTAGAAATCCTTCAAAAGAAGGTTTAACTTGTAATGAAGATATATAAATACAATAGCTCCTCTCTTGTGACAAAATATCTGAGATCGAGCGAGTGTAGGGAATTGTTTTAAATATTATGTTGTCCTTTGTTTTACCTGATTTATTTAACGTTTTGAATCGTTTTGTTTTTAAGCGATTAAACCGATTAAAAATGACGGCAAATGATTAAAAATCATCTAAAATCGAGCCAGACCATTAAAACTATAGGACTATTAAAATTGAATATTTTACAAGTAAGCTTTGTATAACGAACTTAATTCCAAAAACTCTCATTTACCTTTTTGAATTTAATTAACCCATTTTGAATGCAAAAGCTTTATTCTCAAAATTAAATATTTTTTGGTTGCAAATGATAGGCCTGTCCTGTCTGGTTTGTTATTGAAACAGGGCTTAACTTTTTATCGTTATTGAAGTTGACAATGAATTTATAGAAAAGTTTGTAAATTCTTATTTTTTTATATTTGTAATCTGTGATCTTACTTTTGGACAAGTCTTCAATGGTCGTCAATGTAGTTGGGAATCAAAAACTTGCATTTTGTAGTATCTTGTTACAGAAGTACTTAAACCGTAAATGAAATAATTTTCAAAAAACCTGATTTTTTCTTACCTGGAAACAATGTTTAAAGGTTTTTGATGAGCTATCCGCGATTGTCACGTCGCTCAGGTCAATTTCGTCGAAGATTTGTGCCTGAAAGAAAAAAAAATATTAATAAAATTAGATATTCCATGTGCCTTTTTTTACATTCCTAATATTATTACCAAGGCCTAAAAGTTTTGATCAAATTAGGTCACGCTATGCCATAATGTAAACCGACACAAGAAATTTCATGTTATAAATTTCCAAGTAGTTGTGACCTTGCATGCCATTCAAACTCAATTGTCATTCAGACAAAAATCAATATATGTTCTAAACCAAGTGTAGATTATTACACCCTCCTCAACTTACACCAGTTTCTCCTGCGTTTCCACCAATTTCAAGTTACTTTAATGAATTTTTAAAGTATCCTTTATTATTCTTAATATATAAAGTGACGAACAAGGGGAAAAGCAGTATAATAGTAAAGAATTTATGCAATAACTCAGGTGGAGATAAATAAAACAGAAATGTAAATATCCATATTGCTTAGCCCTAGAGAAAGAGAAGTAATCCGGGTAATACTTTCAATGATATATCAATCAAGTGTCAAATCAACTACGGAACAGTTTGCCATCCAATATTACAAAATTGCAACTGGAGCAGAAAAGCAGTATCATCAACAATAGTGCTTTTGGATGTATTATGTAAATCAATTTTGTGAAACTTATTATGTGAAATGTTTTCACAGCGTTGTTGGAACAATGAGTGTAATTAGAACGCTGATATCGCTGATATTAAATTGAGTAAGGTTGAAAGACGCTTGATTTTAAAGTTTTTATAACGCTTAGAGCTTTCAGCGTCAGGGGAAATATGCAATCCACTAATTCTTCATCCGCTTCCGCTCTAATATTTTTCATATTAAAAAAACAAAAAATATTACACAGAATTTCTAAACCCGAATTGTATTTTGCACTCCACTGCAGTTATTAGAATGCAAAGCCAAATGCACAGTCCCACTTCTCTCTCGTTCTTGTCATTTATATACTTTCTCTGTTAAAACTCACAAGTGCCATTTCACGTTATTTGAGCAAATCCATTTACTTAATAAGACACAATTTGTACTTTCTCTTATCCGTTCTTTCTTTAAAAGAAAAGAAAAACTCTTAGAAAAAATGCCTTTTTCATTTATTTCTTCTCTAGAGAGATTACGACCTTATTTGCATACCAAATCCTATTTGCCATTTACGACTTAAGAAATACAAAAGAAGAGTATAAGCGGGTAAAAGAGCTATGGGATTCTGTTTTGACACTGCACTACTGCAACATCAACATCAACATCAACTATTAACCATCAACAAAAACCTTATTACCCTGTGGGACTCTAAATTATCATGGTGTACAGTTGTAAAACCCAAGCGTATTATAGTTATTGCACTAATATATAAAAACACAAACAAAAAATTCATCCTTAGAGAGATCCCATGAAATAATATTTTTTGTGTTCGTATTATTATTACAATTGCCAAATTGCCAAGTAATTTCACTCTTCCAAGTTGTAACAGCTTTCTCCAAATGCCCCTCTGGCTTATTTTTCATGATTATTTACGCCTAGCAAGTACTATGTAGACTTTCTCCACTACCAAGAAGTATCTTATTGCTATTGTATGCTTGTAGCTGCACTGCCACTACAACCACTCCCCCACCACTACTACAACTACTACACCACAGGCTTGACCAACTTATTGCAAATTTTATTATTTCATCTCCTCAGTAGTAAATCTTAGAAAGTTAAGTAAAATAAAAGGGATGTCGGCTGTAATCATAACAGTAACATTCATTTTATGAATTTCTTTATAGTCATCATAATATTGTCAATCCGTCCCTTTCTCTTTTACCCATGTTTTGTCATCTCTTGATATTTTACCAAAGAGTTGGCACAGAAGAGTGAACGCGTCTTAAGTGTCAAAGGTTATATTGGTATTTGTGGTGGTTATATGGTCTTGGTGAGGATAGTGTGGTTTTTTTGTTGCGAGGCTGAGAACTAGAGCAAGTAAATATATCATAAAAAAATTCTTTAAGTGCATTTCTTTTCTTTCAGTGAGAAAAAAAAGAGACTTTCTACTCTCTCTCGTTGTATTAGAAAACCTGCTGAGAAAGCTTTAAAAATAAGAGAAATGTCTACGAATACAAAATTTTCGTCAGATTTGATGGTGACACTTACGAGTAAAATAAAAGAATTGTATCATCATATCACGTATTTTTGTTTTGGGTTTTAGAAGAAAGTAATACTTCTTTCAGAGATGGAAATCCTTCTTTTAATACGCAAAGTTTTAAATTAATTTTTTGGCAGAATGCTCAGCTTCTCATTTTGCAGTAGAATGAAGTGCAGTAGTTTTTAAAGAATGAATCTTAGCAAACGACTACTACACGCTGTATACAAAATGCAAAATAAAGAGTGGTTTCAAATTGCCCCCGAAAGTCTAAATTAGGTTAAAGGTATTAAGTTCTCAGGGAAATTAAGCGTGCTCGTAATTCCATAAGGCGCATCAAATAATAGTTAAGCTTATCCAACCAAAAGCAATAAGGACAATGACATGACAATGCCCCCGTCGGTAATACTATTACTAACCGGACTATATAATATTGATCTCATCTATCTGATAAATTTCTGAAATGTACATTAAAATAACTGAACTGCTAACGATCGTAATAATAAAGTCTTCTTTTCTCTACGAGAGTAAAACTCATACTTTAATCCTAAAGAAACCATGCATTCTAAAAAAGTACGAGAGAGAGAGAGAGTAAATCCTTCTTCAATCATCTGGTACAATCTCAGCGGCCTAATTTTACCAGAATCTCCTACTACTTTACAAAAGCATCTTTCCCGGAAGTCATGAAACCCGATAGGGATAATATATTTTACTTGTTACTACTGTTAACTTCATCTTAGACCTTTACAGCTATATAGTGGTCTATGATTATAGTGCTATACGGCAACCAACAAGACAATTTTGCTGCGTATATTTCACCACTTTCTACTACTAACCTTGTTTTTTTTTCATTTTATTTTTGATCATATCAAATGGTATGGAATACGAATGACTATATGGATAATACAAAGTTGTTCAGAAGGCAGGACGCCGACTGATGTGTACATACAGGAAAGAAAAAAATCTTTGGTAGGTTGTCCATCTAGGTTATCCAATGTTGGTGGATCAGTTAGTCTCCTTTCTTGGGTAAAATAAAAATAGCTTGTTTTATTATGATTTCCTCAAAAGCTTTTAGATAAGCCGCATCAGTTTGCTTAAAGCTTATCTCTGAGACATGAGGGATAGAAAAACAGGGGGTAAAATACGTAGGTTTTGGAAGGATCTTTAAAGGATTTCAAATGATAATACCTAATATATATTATATATAACAAAATTTAACAAGTTTATCTATACTACTACTTAAAGAATTGGCTTTGGATAAATAGAAGAGGGTGGTAGTGGTGGTCGTCGTCATGGGTTGCTTTACTTTCACTTGAGATGAATATACAAAATGAGATGACAATAAAAGACAGTGACATGACACGATTTGGCTCAGTAAGCCAGCAGGTCAACGGGATAATAATAATCTTATTTTATTTTACGAGCATATACCCAAGAAAAGCCTCCTACTTTTGTCAGTTTACTTCACAACTTTTACTGTACTTAAGATATACACGAGGATGAAGTGACATGGGTATTTGCACATGGGTACTATAACTATTAGACATAATACAACTAGGAAGAAGACTCTTTCTTAGCCGAAAGTACTTCAGAACTAGAATGTATTATGTCGGCAGATCACCTCAGTCAGTAGTAATTTCGGCCATATAGGAAGTTTATACTTTTTTACAACCTCAAACCAAAAACCTCAGCCAAGAGAGAGTCAGATTTGGGCCTAAGATCCAAAAAAACCAAAGTCTTATGAATATACTCCTTACATAGGAAAGGACCTACAGAAAGTCATGAAATAAAACTAGGACAGGATGTCCTGTATCTTATAATATGCGTTATAGTATTTTCTCACATTTTCTTTTTTTTCATCTTTTTTTGCATCGGTAGCAAACTCTTATTATCCAGTTGGGTAAGAGTGCACCGTTTACAAATCACTTGGCACAAATTCTACACTGTCTAATTCTACTATATATGGAATAAGGTTAGAGTTTACATGATATAGATATTCAAATTTCGAATGAATGACATTTCCTTCCTTATGGGTCATATCATAATAGACTATAGTAAAGCACAGACCTTAAGGGACAGTAAATCTATTACAATCTTACCTAAGAGTATAATAATGTTCTTCAAGCATTTTTTATAACTTATATCTTACTTAAGCATCCGTTAAACATACAAAGAAAAGGTGAAAAGTGGTTTCTGAAAAAGAAGTACGTGTCGCACGAGACAAAATTGCACTTTCTCCCCGAATACATTCTACACCCACAAGGAAAAAGCTTTATGATATGGTCGGATGCATCCTTCATTGAAGGGATAAATGGATACAAGAAAAATATATAAGATTTAACATAAAACATTTAAAAGTGAGAGTTTTCTGTATGTGTGTGTACTTGTACTTGTTATTATTGCAATTGCGATTTGCTTCGTATTGGTGATAAATTTAAGTGCTCAATAAACTCTCTTCTCAACACACTTACACTGTTACACTTACTTCATGTTCTTTTTTACTGCACTTGAGTCTCAAGAGTTTATATTGAGATTGTGTTGATGATCCAATCTTATTTTTTACTACAAGTTATACACTACATATAGAAAATGCACTACGCCTTTCGGTACAGCGGGTCATAACATAAATATAAGGAAGTGGGGTGTGGGATTGCATTTATTTTATTTGTGAAAATGAACATATTTGATATAAGACAGGATCTTTTAAGACAAGATGTAATTTTTGAAGAGATTTACTAAGATTCAAAAGTAGTATTTAGTACCTACAACTGTTTCAACCTGGGTTTTTATAAAATGCAGTATTTCGAGTTAGAATCGAAGAAAATAGTTTGTCATCTTATGTAGATTGTATATCTGTCTATTTTACTTCTTATGCGTGCATTCACCCTAAAAAATAAGATATTTATTTGATCTTTTATTACGTTTGTCTGTTGTATGGCAATTGTCATGGATGGATGTTATTTTAATAAAGCCGGAACTCTTATATAAACTTTGTGTATGAGTCAGGACGCTTTTTGGGCTATGACCACTATTACTACCGATATCGGATCAGAATAAAGGATCAAGACGATTAAACTGATTAGGGAAAAAGTTCGCTTTTTGTTACTTTGTAATATGTTCTTTTAAATTCATTAAATCTTTTATCGCTATCTAATCTAGCTAAAAGCAATCATGTCTCAAGGTACCCAATGGTTTCTTAAAGTACCCCGAAGTTACCCCCGATTACAACAATTAATTAATTAACAATTGAGACAAGAAACCTACCAAGCAAAGGTACTATAAAATCTCAACGGATAACAACATGACAAAACACACTTAACATTTTCTCATTATAAATAGCAAAATCTCCAAAATCCCTAAAAATGTCAATTTGCAGCATCCAGCAGTTCTTTTTGTTTTCATCAGCCAAAGTGCAAACATAACAGCACAGCAATTCACAATAAACACGAAAACCCTACTCCAAAATTTATTTTCTACACTAAGCATTCAATCTTCTGTAAGAAATCAGTTGAATACAAATTGCTCAAATTCAAATAGCTACTACTAGTTGTACAGTAATCCAAGTAGCACTATAACCCAAGTAGTACAAGTATTATCACCTATTTTATCTCAGTACAAATTCCCTATTAACTTTTCAATACATATGAATAAATGCAGGCAGCCAAAATCTTTTGAACTGGAATAGTTCCTATAGGGCAGAAAGATCTCAAGTACTGATGGCAGGGATGATATTATGATAAACTCTGCAGATACATAAGATTTAATATTTATGTTTTACAAATACGATTCAATACATTTCATGAATTTTACAACAGATACGCTTATCTATATGTCTACAGATAAAAAGCCCTTTTTACTGTTGGTAAATATCTTATTCAAATATTCAAATTCAATACTAGCATATTTTTTTTCTTTTCAAATTCCTGTCTGTTTCTATAGCTTGTGCTTTTGTTCGATTTGTTTATGCTTTCTGCTTTAGTACCTCATTTATTTGACTTTATCGTTAGTGATCTCCTCCAGTCTTAAAATTTATGCTTCCCAGTTTGCCTTCGGAGGAAGAACTCTGTTTGCAGATATATATATAGAAACTTTACAAATGTACAATAATAATAATGAATGATACGGAGATAAATAGGTTCGTCTTTGCAAAAGATAGGAATATATAAGATAAGCCGGTCTTTTCAATGCACTCAAGTAGAATATAGAAATACATGGAAGCATGACCTAATTCGCTGTCTCTATATGTTTAGATTCTAGTTTTTAGCTCAATAAGTTTGTTCAGAGGGTTTACAATCAGGATAGTGTGTTTACATAAAAGCTTTAGTATTTTGTGTTATTGAATGTTTTAAACCTTTAGCTATCGATGTTTATAGCTTCTAGTCTTAAAGTTTTATTATAATTCTCTATTTTCTTTTTGTAAAATTGTATAGCAAGTTTGTTCAAATTGGTGTTGCAGAAACTGAAAATATAGTTAAATAATTTGTATGTTGTATTAAGGTAGATTGTTTTGAAACGAAGGCGTATATAAAGTGCATGCACATTTTAATGCAGAGGATTATTCCCATGATGGAGCCAATTTTCACAATGATTAGGCCTGAAAATAAAACGACAAAAATATTAAAAAAAATAAATTGTACGACGACGTGAGAAAAACATAAATTGGGATGAATGCTATTTTAAATTAAGTAGTTTAAAAAGATTTTTTATTCAGAATAAAGTTGTTTGATTTACGAAGCGCAATTAAAATTATTGTTAGTAGCTGTTATGTATTTGTGACTATTATGACAGTAAAATGTATCTAGTCTCAAAGTCAAATAGAAAATCAAATTGAAAGAAAGTGAAAACACTTGAGACAAACTTTCTCCAAGAGTAAACCCTATCGATTTTTCACTCAAAATCTTCATAAAGTGTTAACTTATAAATAACACTGTACAACTACACAATCAATAAGAAATGCAAACACTAATTCTTCCTAAAACATCATCGGGCACATCCTAAACAAACATTCTCTGAAGTTTATCTTTGAAAACATCAAACTTTAGAATAAGATACATTGTAAATCCCTTTTTTATGTATATAAAATGTGCAGTTACCAAAAGAAATCTACACGATTTAAATAAATTTCAACTTCCTTGAAATTTTTTTGATTTCCTTACACACTGATTTTAAATTATTTAGCATTTAGTAGTTCATATGCTGTCTGAACGGGGCCGAACTCTCAGGGTCGATTTAAATACCTCCATAATATTATTGTGCATCTACATAGAAGAGATCACATGACGGTAATGATAATAAAAACACAAAAAAGTGTCACTCCTTTACCCCTACTACTACAAAGAACTCTATCCCAAAGAACAAAAGGCATTTTAAGTTTTTACACTATAAAACAGAAACCGTAGTTAAATTTGTTGTAAAAGATTGGAGCTTTTTTGTGATCCCTTTTATTAGAAACTTTCAACTAGTGAAAGCACTTTGTGATTTCACTTTTTACGTGAGTCATTAAGGTCAGTAAACCTATTTGTCTTACATTAAAGAACAAAGCCAAATCAAAAGCCTTGAGCAAAATAAGTCATTGTCATATAGTTATAAAATATAATGAATCCTTCGTGCGTACACACAATATACATTAAATTTTTATTATAATATTTTAATTTTTATTACATTCATGCTATAAAAGACCTTCGGGGATGTATTTTTTATTAGTACTTTCTTAGAAATATTTTTATTGCACTTCTAAAATTTTATTATAAAGTTAAAATAAATCCAATTTAATCTCAAAGTATATACCTATATATAAAATAAAGATAAGATATATATATTCAACTTATATATAAAACTTTGATACTTTTTATAAATATCCGTCTGCATGTAAATTTCTAAAATTTTCAAGAATCAAAACATCTGTCAGAAGCCATGTGTTGAACCCAGGTCAATAAACCGTCTTGGAATCAAAAATAAAATATCAAAGGACCCATACCGTTCATTCACATTTCACAGTAGCTCCTTTGAATAACTTAAGATACAAAGTGAAAGTTATTCAATCCATCATTCATACCACCTTAAATCTAAACATGGAATATTATGATTATGAAAAATATAACTTTCTATAGAATAAATAAGCCTAAAGCTCTTTCTCTTTCTGTTTAGTTATGAAAACTCAAAAAAGCCCAGAGTAGTCAGTCCTTCATAGCAGTCAGGCATACTAATTTTACTTTGACTTATAATTCCAAATCCTTTCCTGTGTAGTTTTTAGTAATAAGAATAACTTAAACGTACTTTCCCCTTTTGTTTCTTTCAAAACAGCTTTTTCTTGATATTTAAGAAAGTTTGAGAGAGAAAGTTTTTTTGACATTTTAATATTTTCTACCTGTCTTTACAATAAGATTAAATAGGTATTAAAAATTAGGTATAGAAACATTAAAATTGCAAAATACACTGAAACATGCATTTCTTCACAGTTGTATAATTTACTACCTATTTTATATGGGCTTATTTGTAGAAAAAAAAAGAATCTGAGTAATATCTTTTTTTCCTAAATCCTTCCTTGAATATTCCAAGACACGAAGGACTTACAAAAAGTAAAAATAAGCTAAAGCTGTTGTTCAATTTGATAAATCTTGAACTTTTGTTAAGTAAAAAGCTCAGAACATAAAGTCGGTTTAAGCAACTTGACTTTGTTTTGTTGTTACGTCCTGTAAAACTGAAAAGCTGAACTTTGACCTATGACTTAGGTTTAAAAAAGCTTAAAAAATATGTTAGAAATACTTTATTTAATAATATAATCCAGCTCAAAATAAATAAGCTTAAGGAATAGGAAGCGAATAAAATCAATTCTATAAATAAACAAAAGTTTGGCTATTTTTTTTTACTATTGTACCCAATTTCCTATTCTATTCTATCATTCTCGCTTATCTCAAGTGTGTTGTCATGTTGTCACTGTCAATTATTTAGTATTATTGGCCGACATGTTTTTCCCCAAATATTTGTATGCATTTTATGGGGTATATAATAATGTGAACACAAAAGCATAATCTTTTCATGGCTGACTAATAACAATAAAATGATTGGTGACAATAAAAACCTGAATGAAATCTATTTACAAAGGGATTCATACACAAAAAATACCCCATAACGGCTGGGACAAGACTTTTGTAAACGAGTATGTGTATGTGTCTGTGTGTGTTATAAAAAGTAGAATATGAATGTAAACGACAAATTATTTATTGAATGATTGACTGCTTTTATAACTGTCTCTATCTGCTTGGGATTCCTATGTTGAAGAAAGGTTGGTGGGTTTGTTGGCTGGAATACCTTGTAAATATGTTTTTAGGTAGGGAAACATAGTCAACAGAAATAAAGCAGTAACTTCTTTTAGAATCAATTTAATTTCAACGTGTGGGAGTAAAATAGTTGTATGTTCATAAATAATACAAAGGTATAATCAGATGACCTGAGTTGCTACATGTGGAAAATAGAATTGGAAAATAGTTCGAAAATAATTGGCAATTAAAGACTATCGGTGTTTAGAATAGGAAAATAAATTGAATTAATTTATGAATAAATAATCGCAGGAAATCCTGAGGAAAACTCACGCCTTTCTCAACTCAAAATATTATTACCATTCATTTCATTTCTTTAGATTGGAAAGTAGTAAACATGAGAGAGACATGAATGAATCTTTTAACAATATTATAGGTGGGACGTGACACAAGAGCTCATCCTCTTAATATTTTGTACTGTTGTAATGTGTTTTGTATAATTGAATATGTATACCAAGGCTAATGTTTTGAAAATTAAATGAAAAATAAATGCCGGAGTAAAGCTGAAGTTTAGTCTTTAGTGTTTTTGAAGTTTTGTAGTGAATATATAATTAAAATGTAGGTCAACCAATGTCACTTGTTCGGAGATGTAACCAAAAACC
>JAQGAA010002386.1:0-12803 GCA_034696425.1 Isotoma viridis | reverse complement strand
GAAAACATCGATATTTCAACCACTACCAAAGGAGCCTGTGGATAAAATAGAATTTGAAGACGACTGCAAACTAATTCAGGATTCAGAGCTAATCTACATTTCAGATGATGACGACGATATGGTGGGCGATGAATTTGATGGATTCATAAGGACTGATGACTGATTCTGTTTCTGAATAGAGAATTTCTCTTGTAAAATACTATTAAATTTTTATTAATTTCATTATATGTTATAATTCTAAATGAATTTTAAGTAAAATTGACATTAGTTAAAACTTTTACACTGGCCCCACTTATTTACCGATAAATAAAATTTCTCTTTAAAAATCTGCATAGTGATTTGTAATACGCGAGGATGTAGTGTAGTAAAATCAATTGATAAATAACTTGCTAACTTAACACTACTTACTTCATTCATAAGTCATTCTCTTAATTTTACTAACTTTCTTTTCTTACTCTTTAACTGCAAACGTTATTATGGCATTTTGTGAAGCTTCAAAATTACTGAAAAATTGAAAATCTTAAAACAGTCAGAAAGTTTATTTTTGAATTTTTTGAAATCTTGAATGTAAGCTTTCGTTTGGACAGGAATAGAATACTAAATTGCATTCCAAAATCAAAAAGTGTATTTTAACATCTAATATAAAAATGTTCCTGATCTGCATGTTGTGTAGTTTCAACTTTCTCTACAACTCTGCTGACTTCCACTTTCTAGATTTATTTCTACCTTAATGGTATCTTAGGAATGGAAACTTAAAAAAATACTTCTATTTAAAAAAATGTATTGAATGGATATCCACCTTTTATATTGAAATAACAAACGGTTTTAAGAACAATCGGGCATTTTTCACTTGTTTAAAGGATGATTCGATATTGAACGAATTACATATTTACAAACTTTGTTATTGGATGCTAATCGTGCTTTCGTGTTATCTTGATTAATATTTCCTTTTAAGTTTTTTATTTTTATTTCGTTGCATCCAAACTTACTTTTTCTTTCTTTAGTCATTCGCATTAGTGATTTTTTAGAGTTCAAGTTTACAGTTTGTCACAGTTTCTTTATTATAAAGTATACAGCTATTAATACTTGCTTTTATTGCCATTGATCAAACTCACTTTTAGTTATTCTTTGAATGGTATACCCTTTTAGTATTTTATTTAAGAAAAACGGCAAGGAACATAATTGACCATGAAGTTTATTTTGTAGAATTTAAAGTGTTTGCTCGACTTAAGAGCTCCTTTTCTTAACTCTTTTCAGAACTCCTAGAGTCTATGAATGGCCAAGATGAAATACTAAATACAACTAGGTATAAATACAGCCGTTTAGGGTGACGAGGACTACTACTATACTTGCTGTATAATACACTCTGTTCAATTTCCCCAAAAAAACCTTTATTTGAGTTGAGCATTAACTTTTCACTTTAGACTAGAAAAGATGAACTGCCTCCGAATCAATTTACTCTAACGCTATAATATTTGGATATGAGGAGTAAGCAACCCTTAAAATGTTGTCATTCAACAGATTACAATAGTAAATAAATCTTAGATAAACTGTCCAAATTCTAATATCTAATGATAAAACGACCTTATTATTAGAACCGAGAATACTCAATCCCTTGGGAATAAGTGGTAGTGACATGAAAACAAATAAAAGGCAATAAGGGGGTATGACATAAAAACATCTTTGGCTAACCCTAAGGCAAAACAAGGAAAAGTGGAGGTGGAATATCTTTTATGATGACATATATAGACGAATGTTTGGAATGGATTAAATTTACCGAATAAATTTGACTCAAACTAATCTCTGAACCACAAAAATAAATCCACACATCTTTACAACAAGGTAATATCAGTGTGTACTGAAAGGTCGATCATATAGTATTTAAGAGAGGATAACAGTAAGTATTAGTAAGTAGTAGTAATACTTTTGTACTCTTTGGAATGAATGAAGCTCAAACTTTTGTTATTGACTACTCTCCTGTACTCAATATGTTTTTCCTTGGCAGATTTCTTGAAATATTAACAAAAGTTGATGAGAGTCAACCCCTTGCAGCATCTACGTGGAAATCAATAGGAAAGTTTTGTGGAAGACAACTCCCTGCAGGGATAAATACGACGAGTACAACCGTGAAAGTTAGATTTAGATCTAATGAGAATGTCGTTGGGGATGGGTTCACTTTAATGTGGTATTCTCCTTGTGGTGGAGTTTTTACATCTCCTTCAGGTGTAATTCGATCTGCTCATTATGACAGGTTTAATCACTCGTCTAGTGTAAACTTTGAAAATTTCTGGGGTTGGGTAGGATGGGAAGCTACCTGGCAGATTAAAAAGTGTGACTATGTGATACAAGGGAATCCTACAGATTACATTGTGGTTGATTTCTTGCGACCTTTTGATGTTACTGTTCCTTCGGTGTACGGAGCATCAGGAAGTGATTTGAATGCTGTTTGTCCACTTGTTAATGTTACAATGTGGGAAGGAAATACTACTGTTCGACAACATTCTACTGGATTTTACTGTGGAGTGGAACCTCCTCCTGCTTTTGTTGGAAATGGAGCTGTGACGATTTCTTATAATTATAGGTGAGTGTGTTTGTGAATTCATCTGTATTTGAATTATTGTCAAATTGTTATTGATGTGTGTTTGTAAATCTCTGTAAATTTAGGGCTAGCTATCAAAGTCAAGGATTCCGAGCTAGATACACAATATACAAATGTGGAGGAAACGTTACCCAACCGGGTAGAATAAGTTCTCCAGGACATCCATTTACATCCGCTCCACACATGAATTGCACTTGGATTGTTCGTGCTCCATCTAATCAAGTTATTCGCTTTAAATTTGAAGCATTGGAACTAGAATTCCACACTGTATGCGGATTTGACTACGTTCGACTATATGATGGCCCCTTAATTCAAGAGGATAAAATACTTGGAACTTTTTGTGGTAATCTTACAGAGGATATTCATCGAATAGTTTCGAAAACAAATGTGATGACAGTTCAGTTTGTTACTGATTGGGTAATACAATACGGAGGCTTTGCTGGAGCTGTTGACTTTACTGTTGGTGAGTTGCAAGAGATTATTTTTAATTTTAATTAAACTTAACTTGTTTCGAATTAAAATTGAAAATTACAGGGGAAAATCAAGGATGCGGAGGGCAAAAGAACGTTTCCTCTGGACCATTAACAATTCGAAGTATTTCCTCGAGTTCAAGTGGACAGTATGACGCATACCTAGATTGCCAGTGGCTAATAGCTGGTCCAGATTTCCAAGCTCTTCAGCTCACATTCGAGACCTTTAATGTGGAAGGAGGAGGACGAAGCGCAGGGAAAAACATTTCTTTAGTCAATATTGGTGATCCTTGTCCATATGACTTTATTGAGGTAAAGAATTACAAAGTTTTTATTAATTTTTTAAAAGAATAATTAAAAAGTTAAAAATTAATAATTAAAAAAGAAATAATTAAAACATTAAATATTGATTATTAAAAAAATTAAAATGTATACCTAATTAAAAAATTAAAAAATTAAAAATTAACACAATTAAAAATATAAAATTAATAAAAAATTAAAATAATTAAAAAACTATCTTCTAATGCAGATAAGAGACGGGCCTAATCCTTTGGGACAACTTCTTGGAAAATTCTGCGGAAATGCAATCCCTGCACCCATATCATCATCAATGAATTTTATGTGGGTTCGTTTTGTATCTGATGGATCAAACAATTTCCCTGGATTTCGAGCTAGAATCGCTAACCAGCCATGTAAGCATGTTTTATTTTAAATGAGAAGTGGCCATATGCGATTAGCGATTTGATTTGAGTTTATTTTAAATTAATTAATTTTAATTTTATTTTTAGCTCCTTGTGGTGGCACTTTTGTACTAAATGCTACAAAACAAGTAAACACATTAACATCCCCTGGCTATCCTTCAAACTACGGAAGTAACGTAAGGTGTAAGTGGACTATCGATGGAGCAAGTTTCTTTGACGAAGTTGACATCAAATTTATAGAAATGGACATCCAATCAAGTCCAGGCTGTTCTGGTGACAGATTGGAAATCAAAGATGTTTCTAATTCTGTATGTAAAATATTTATATTTTCTTTACAAAAGAAAGAATAATTTATAATCTGGTTTCTTTTGTTCCACACAGTATACTTCTCCTGAAGGAATATCTGGCCCTATTTTATTTGTTGGACATGAACCTACAGATTGGCGTTTTAGAAACTTAAACTTAAATGCTGTAAGTTTACAAAGTATGATAAATATAAATGTAATCTTTCTTGATTTTAATATATATTTTTTTAAATATACGCAGGCATCTATTTTCCAAGAAATGAAATACTGTGGAAGTCAAACTCCTCCAGATTTCTTTTCAGTTGGACGCTCAGCAGAATTAGTTTTCCACACAGATAGTTCAGGGTCTGGACGAGGATTCAAAATTGAATACAAAGCTGCTGGTAAGTTGCATTCGCTTGATTGGGTTCAGTAATGCTAAAATAATTACTTTAATTTTGAAATAATTTTACATTTACACAGGATGCAACAGAACTTTTGAAAATCCACAAGGCCGAATCTTCAGTCCCGAGTTTCCAGGCCACTCTCCAATTTTCCATTCATGTCAATTCTCCATCCGAGCTCAAAATGGCTCTTTTATCTCGCTCTATTTTAATAAATTCTTGTTACCTGGTGTTCCAAGTGCCCAATTCTCTGCTACTGAGTGCATTGAATCTGCACTAGAAGTTCGAGACGGGGATCCTAATGGACGTCTACTAGGGAAATTTTGTGGTTCATCAAGACCTAATCCAGTATTCTCATTAACGAGTGTGTTATGGATTAAGTATTATACAAGGTTGGAGTTGAGTCGTGGATATGACATTACTTATACAACAACATCCGCAGGTTAGTTTATTTTTTTTCTTCTGATTTTCTGATTGACCTTAATTATATGATGAGATGATGACAATAATACTATAGGAAGAGGCTGCGGAGGTTCAGTTTTCCACACAGGTGGAAGCTTTACAAGCCCATTCTACCCTGGAAACTACTCACAGAATTCGGACTGTAGATGGACAGCACGTGTACCTGCAGGCTTAAAAATTCAGATTGAATTTACATGTAATTATATTAATTATAATTAATTAAAATTTTCATCTAACTATTTTATTAACATCTTTAAACCATTATTTTAAAATTTAGCATTCATGATCGCTGGAGATTGCTCTACAAATTTTGTAGAACTTTTGTATGCAGATTCTCATGACACTTCAGCCACTCCTGTTTTATATTCTAGATATTGTGCTGGCGTAAGTAATTTTAGTATTTGAAGATTTTTATTTAAGTAGTATGACAGTATGAGTAGCAAAAAAAAATGAGATGTCTTATTTTTATAATAATTCACAGGACATTCCATCCCTTTACAGTGGAACAACGGATATGGCAGTGATTCGGTACAAGACAAGTTCGAATAGTACGGGTAACGGATGGAGAGCTGAATTCAAAGGGATTCAACCATCACAGTTACCAAGCGTTTCTCAGTAAATCTAATCATTTTAAAATCATTAAGCCAATAAATCGAAGCATTTGACTGACTTCTTTTTGTTCAATGAATTTTCAAAAAATATCTTTATAAAAATCGTAAGCATAAAATGTGTGAGAAGTTGTGCTAAATTATTTGACAATTGGTTGCCGTTGCCATAGTATTTAAAATATTAGCATGTTTGAGCAATAATAGTCATTGCATAGCTGTAGTAAGTCGTAGCAAAGAAAATTCGTAAAGAAAATAAATTGGTTGTACTTTCCTCATCTCATTCTTAAATTCTAAATCCTATCCAATATGACCCAAAAGCGAAAACCCGGTGAGTATTCTATTCCTCTTTATTCTTAAGATTTCAAAAGTTTACGTTTCTTAAGCTTTTTTTAACTTTTAGTGGAGATCACTAATCCATCGAAACGTGCTAGGGCCAATGGGAGATCCAAAGAAACCAGACGCAGACGGTCCAGAAGCAATGTCAGCACAACGACTGCTTCAGCTTCTACAAATACAACTGGAAGAAGAACTGTCCGTTTCGCCGAGCCTGAAAGGTTTGAGCGACAGAATTCTCGAAAACTGTAATACATAACTAAACTGTTTAATGGATAATATGATTATTTCATCTTTGTACATCCTAGAACTAGAGAAACACCTGTAAATCGATGTTTTGGAGGTACTGACGAGGACATTTGTGAGGAAGAACAACCAACTCCCAACCGTAACAAGAGTCCTTCCCCCAAGCCAGCGAAAAAGAGTCCTTCCCCCAAGCCAGCGAAAAAGAGTCCATCGCCCAAGCCAGCCAAAAAGGCGTCTTCTCCGAAGCCGAAGAAAAAACCCTCTTCGTCTAAACCCGAAGACGACTGCGACGATGATGAAGAGTCGGGAGGTTGTTGCGGGGGTGGTAGTGGTGGCGCACCAAAATCACCATCTCCAGTGAAGACAAAGCCTCCACCCAAACCTGCTCAAAAACCTAGAGCTAAACCAGGGAAGAAGCCTCCCCCACCAAAAAGGGCACCATCTCCAAAAAAAGATGAAGACGACTGTGATGAGACAGAAGGAGGCTGTTGCGGTGGTGGTGGTGGAAAGAAACCGCCCAAGAAATCATCTCCCCCTCCCAAAGGTGAGAAACGTAAAAGAACCACCGAGTCAAAACCTTCCAAGAAAAAGAAGAAGGAAGAAGGTAGTGGGACAAAGCCTGGTCGCAGTAGTGGTCGAGTGAAGCCAGCCCGTGGCAGTGGTGGTGGGAAGAAGAAGCCTCCGACTTCAAAACCAGGACAGAAAAACCGACGCGCTAACCCTTGGATCCTCTACTATGTTGAAAGACTTAAAGTAACAATTAAAATTTATTTTTGTTTTCTTATATACTTCTACAATTATTGACAGTAGAACTAAGATTACTTGTTTTTTTAATTCCAATAGAAAAACAAAGGCCAGAAGCCAAGTGCGGTGATGAAAAGGGTATCGGCCTGCTGGAGAAAGATGACTCGCGAACAGAAAGAAAAATGGTATAGGGAGTATTGCAAACGGTGCAAATCGTGTCGAAGTTGCAAGAAGGATGCAAAGAAGGACAAAAAGGGCAAAGGTCCAAAGAAATAACATCCATCTCTATTGGGCTTGTATTTAAGGTCACAAAATTGTTACATGAATTGAAAATGGGCTAAATAATTCATTAAAATTGTACTATGTCGTAAAATATCTCAACATTTTTATAGTTTTTAATCATTTATTTGCATTTACTATAAAAGCTTGGTAATCATTACACCGTAATAATCACATATCCTTAATCTTAAGACAATTGTATTTAAATAAGCTAGCCTAACTAATCTTTAATCTACAAAAATGACATTTACCACCGCTATTATAAGCAACTTTTCTTATCACAATGAATTATTTTAATTAGTGCATGACAATATGATAAAAAACAAAAGTCTCAACTGGTTTAGACTCTAAAGATAAGAATATCACTTTGTCAAATTGTACGAAAAGCTTATAAAAGCTAATTAATCTGTCTCTACGTTTTCCTGCCATCCTTTTTAGTTATATTTAGTTATTAGCATTAAAATATTCTTCAGGTGTAACAGTTTTAGCTCCTCCGAAATAATCCAGAACGAGAACATGAGAAATATCCAATTTAGCAAAAAACCATCCATGATCTGTATTTTAAAAAACTATTTTATAATTCAAAATTCCACTAATTCTTTCATAAAAGGGAAAAACCTTCCCTAAATTTACCTTTTGGCCAACCAGACATCTCAGGATGTCTTGTGAACAAAGCTTTCCTTGCAAATCTCTCTTCGCTTGTTGAACTCTCAATCTTTAAAGATAATTCAGAAATTTTTTTTAAAAATCAGAGTTTAAATTATTTCTCATTGTGTTTTCCAAACATTTTCACCTTAACAAAGTTTCCAGTAAGAATAACATGAGCACATCTAGGATCTTCCGGGTCGTAAGATCGAGCTCGACAATAGTCTCCTTGGGCTAAGCTCATTGTTAAAGATGCTCTAGGATCTTTCTAAATGAATACACACACGTAGCAGCTGTAGCTAATAATTAATATTCTTAATTAATACCAAATATATTTTAAAATACCTTTAAGTCCACAACCGAAATGTCCAAAGGTGTAAGGTACATATAAGGCACTCCAGTAGAATTAACCCCAAGCGGTCCATCACTTACAGAAAATACATTAACAAATGGAAAACCTGTTGTTGGGCTTCTGGATGAAATTGTTGCCGCTGATGTCCAGTCTATTCAAAAAAGCATTAACGATTTCAAGTCTAATCTAATTAATACCATTGTATATTAATTGTTTAAAAGCTTGTTTAAACTAACTTGAATTTCTAACAATGAACCTAGCCATTCTTGCCACATCCTCATGAGGGGGTGGAGGATCCATTCCACCTTCCTCAGGTAGAATTTCATTAGACTCACCCACAGATCTAATCCTGTAGACTTTTTTATCCCTTCCTGAATTTATCTTTACTGCTGTAACGGCTCTTTTTGAATTCTGAAAGTAAGCTTGTCTTAATTCTCTTACAGCTTCTTCTTGCAACTCTTCAGAAATTCTATCTTGTTGACTGGGTTGACCTTCATCATTATTATCGTCAGTGTGATGAATAATCCTTTCTACAGTTGGGCTTATATCATGTGCAATAATACCCGATGTACTTTTAGGGTTTATTTGAACATTTGGACCTTTTGTCATGAAAAAGTAAAGTAATTTAATAATTAAACAAAGTTTGTCAATTTCCTTTTAACTTAAAATTTTAAAATCTCTCATAAAAGCAAATAAATAAAAATAAAATAAATAAAAATAAATAAAATAAAAATAAATAAAAATCTCTCAAAATCATAAAAACATAAAAATAAAGAAAAATCAAATAAAAATAAATAAAAATCTCTCAAAATCATAAAAACCCAACCTACCTTGATTATACCGTCCTTGATAAGAATAAAAATGCCCATGATTTTGCATCCCAGGCCTAAATCCACCTTTGACAGCATCAGATTGAAACACATAAGTAGGATCACGTACCCTTATCTGAATATTACTACTACTGCCCAAATGCCCATTATTCTGACCATCCGTGTTACCATCAGCAGTAACATCAGAATCAAAACTACTTACTGTATCTTCTTCCGAATTTTTAATCACCGAAAAACCCCTTGTTGAAACTCCACTACTCCCTAACCCTTGAACATTTCCATGTAAAGTTATTACCATAAAACAAATGCAAATAAATCCAAAATTCTTTTGAATGTTTAACATTTTTGAAATCTCTGACTTTTATTATTATTATGATTGTGATTAAACATACAGCTGAAGAACCCACAACACCCTAGTAAGTAGTATGAGTAGGAACGACTACGAACAAGTTGTTTTTGCCCTCTGGACTTGTTTCTTTCAGTCGTTTCAGTTGATAATATTATTGTTTGTAGATTTATAAACAAGATCATCATCCTCATGCCATAAAATTAAGCGAATGATGATAAAAAATGTATTAAAAGTTCATACGGATGATAATAATACCCTGTAATGTATCTTTCCTCTTTGAATTTCTTAAAACTATAAAACACCCATCAAGCTTTAACTTAAAAAGTTCATGAATCATGAAAAGAGTTTGTTAGTGGTGGTGGCAGTTCTTATTAGACTTTAACAAGTGTAAGTAGTGTAAACTTATAATGAGTATGAAAGCCTATAAAGGAGAAACTGCACGAATCATCATAATCATCAGTCATGACTTGACCACATCAACATCATCAATGCTTTTTCGTGGTTAAATTTTCTACCAAAAGTGTTTTAAAATGATTATCGCTTTTTTAACATAAATTTGCATCAATTTCTAATATGCTAATTTTTATATACTTCGACTTACATCCTTTTTGATAGCCCGACAAATAAAAGCAATTTGCTTTTTGTCAAGATTTAAAAAAAATTGGCTTATATGCAAATGATTTTTAAAAAATATGGTGAAATTTAAGAATTTTTGATTTTCTATAAAAGTAAATTACATTAACATTTTTTATTACAAATCAAAAAAATTGTTCTTTGTGGATGCAATTGTTTAAATGTGAAATGCAATTGTTGAAACAATTCATCAAAAAAAGATTAACAATCCTTTGATCGTCTACTATAAATTATTCCTATAGCTCTTCTTAAACATTATTACCTCAATTGGACTAAAACTATAAATTAAATTAATGACACTATAGCTATAGGTAAATCAAATTACATCCTAAGTATAATAAGTTACTCTAATTTTTCAAATTGTTGTCAAGCCATATTATACCTAAACTCAATGAAGGAATAAAATTACTAAAGTTACTTTTTAATTAGATTTGTCTCGTCTTCTTGTCCTTTCTACTCATTTGCCATGAAACTAAAAGTAACTCATCCTAGGAGCTTAAAACCGCATTACATTAACATAAATGCATACATAAATATTCAACCAAAGTAGTAGAAGTAGTTAGGAGTATTAATGGAGTGTAACTTTGAACATCTCAAGGCATTTCTCTCTAGGAATGCAAATCACATCAACCCGTGTCAGTCTCAATCTTATAAAAAAAACTTTTTCACACTACTAGCTATTCGGTCTTTCATACTTCTCGTGCTGGATTTTTTCTAGAAGTTTTGGTAAAAAGTTACCTAAATTCCATACCGACCTTGTTCCATATAGAAAATGCTTTTACAGTTCAACTGAAATCTTTTAACTCATTTTGATTTTTAACTAATTTTTAAATCTTTTAACTAATTTTGATTTTTAACTAATTTTTAAATCTTTTAACTGATTTTGATTTTTAACTAATTTTTAAATCTTTTAATTAATTTTGATTCTTAACTAATTACATCTTTCAACAAATGTTGATTTCAACAAATTTTTAAATCTTTTAACTAATTTTCAAAATTTTGAAAAGAATTATAATTTACGCTTAAAATTTTAACACCTTGCTGATGAACGACTCGTATTCTAATCTCGGAGAGAAATATGGATCTGTATAACCGTCATAGTATATAGTATTCTCATATAATCATCATCAGTTCATCACTCCTCATTATACTATCAATGACAATCCTTAGGAGAGAGAGTTTCCAAGTTTCATGGACGAATTGATGCAAATTTAATTATGAGCCAATCTAATTTGTACCAATTCTTCAATGAAACTTACACATCCTTAAATCTATTAACACTTTCCATTCTCAATTACTTTTTAAACTTTTCTTCAAACCTTTTACTACTTACTACTTACTCTCTCCAGAAACGTGTATTATTCACAGCTTTCTCAATCACCTTGTTAATTTTTTTTTTTTACTAAACCGTAAAAATATTTAGTACCCGGGGCTTTCCTTTTTTAAGTATTGGGGGACAATTTTACTAAATTTTAAGCAACTTTAATTCTAATTACTGATTCCAAAGATATTTTTATGCGATTAATTATTATAAAGAAGCTTTGAAAATCGTTACAAGGATTAAACAAACCTTAAAAGCCCTAAAAGTTTCCTTTGGATCTGAAACATTCAGAAAAGACGCTAAGAAACAAATGACTTTGTTCTTCGTACCGTAAAATCGCACCAGAAACTTATAAACCCTTAAGAAGGAAAGGTATTTTGTAATTATTCCGGATGAGAAGGGATTAATTGATTAATTGTTATTTAAAGAAGAAAACATCAAAATGAAAGAGAGAAATCTATTTATTCCACTCTGGTTCCATCTCATTAAAATTAATTCAAAGATTTCAAAAACAAATATCAAAGAGCTTTGATGATCATCCAGCATCCAAAAGTATAAAGTATTCAGGTGTAAATAATATCCCAAAGACTAAAAGTAACAAAACTTTGCCTTTTTATAATTACATGATTAAATCAAACTTATATAACATTATAATGATGTTACTTATTATTATATAAGAATAAATGTTGTTTACGAATTTACACCTGGCTGACTGCATAGGAGTGTGTAAGTAAGTACTTTGATAATTATTTGTCTTTCTTTGTCCTTTGAAATTGCAAGAAACTGTATTACAAAAAGATTCGAAATTCAAAGGATTCTCTGGTTTTGCATGTAGCATTTTAAGGAAACTCTTCTGTCCAACCTTAAAATTGAACTTATACCGTATTTCCTGATAAAAAACCTACATTACTTACCTAGGCTTGACTTTTGACCTTTGTACACTACACCTAATATGTTTCTCATGTTGATTTTTTTAAAGAATAATTATAGAAATTAATTATCCCAATTATGTAATGATTTTAAATTAATTAATCGGAGAGAAAACACAGTAAACTATTTATGACTTTAGAAACGGTTTATTTTCTTAAAAAATGGTTGACATGGATCAACAACTAGGTTCGGCATAAAACCTTCAGCATGTGGTTTAGAAGTGCTTTAGATAATGTGAAAGAATAAGAATTTTTGTATTTGCATATTATACATAGATTTATTATAAACAATACATTAAATTAAACACATTACACTAAAAAATGTACAAATTAGCACAGTAAAACTTACAAAAAAACAAAATATTCCAAACCTACTTGAACCGATCCGTCATAATAACTTTAAAAAGCTTAGGCGATCTAACAAATCCAAGTTCAGCTTCAAAATCAAATTTGTAATCAGGTGACTCCGGAGAAATATCAAATCTTTGAAAAATGCTTGTAATAAATAAAAACAAAGAATCTCTAGCCAATTGTTCACCAAGACATTGACGTTTTCCAACTTGAAATGGAACAAGAGCCTCGTGTTTCTTAACACTTTTTCCATCTTCACTAAG
>JAQGAA010002385.1:0-12804 GCA_034696425.1 Isotoma viridis | reverse complement strand
TTGAATACAATTAACCTACCTTTATTTGGTCCTTCTTCATCATATCAACAACGGTTCTCAAAAGTTCATGAGAATCGTGCTGTTGTCCAAGTCTGAAGTGTCTACTAACAGCATACTGTACTGCTCGAGGACTAAACACGGTAGGAAAGTTGCTACTACGACAGTAAAATTCTGATCTATCGTATGAATCTCCGCTGGAATACGAATCTCCAGATCGAGTTATAGCTTTAAAACAATGTCTGAGCTTGGCTGCCATGCTTTCCTTCGAAATAGAAAGTCGAAGCCTTAAAGGCTTTTTCAGCTCTTGCTTTAACTCCTTGATCCATCTTTCCTTGTTTAAACTATCACCACTTCCTCCTTCTTCCGATCTACTTGCTGATGTGGCACTCTCTACGTCAAGTAAACTATCCATCTCAGTTGAAGACGGACTTGATCCACCGTTGTCTAGATTTGAGGTACCCTCAAAGCCTCTCTCCATAAATCTTTCGCATTCATCGGATACGAAACTACCTTCATCAGCCTCTTCTTCAACCTTAGTATTAGTAATTTGTACATAAGGTTCTTCAGACGTTACTAAAATTTCTATCATGTTCCCCGCTGCGTACAAGTCTAGTTTCTCATTTAACCTCCTTGTCCGGGACAAGCATTGAAGAGCCGAGTTCATGAAGCAAGTGTTTCCCAAATTGTCTAACCCCTAAGAAATTAAAAAAATTAATGGGTTACTACCAGCATATTCAATTGCCGCAAAATCTTATCTATTATTATTTTCTTCACCAATGGCCAATCCCCACCATTCCAACGGCTGTTGGAAGAGTTGGGTGAGATCTTGTTAAGCTTGCCTTGCTTAAATTGCTTTGGGGGCTCAATTTTAGGAGCTGGTGGGGGAGGAGGAGGTCCTAACGCAATAGGAACAGATGAAACAGCTGGAATTATAGTTTGAGATAGTGCAGCTTTCACTTTCATATTTCTTCTTAGAAATACCAGACAATCTTTGAAGTAAACGGAGTTAGTAGGGTCCAGCTCAAAATTGCAATTGAAGCACCTGAAAATTATAGCAAATCGCTTAGCATTTTAAATTTCAACACAAGTATTTCAAAGATTTAGAGCTCAAGTCAAGCCTATTAATGAAAAAATTACCATGCTTTATCTAGGTCTCCTTGAAATAATACAGCAATACTGTGGCAATCAGATCGCGGAACTCGGAAGTGCGACTCTGCATGTCCGCCTTGGCCGCAACTGTCCCCACAACCTACATGACCGCATTGAAGGCACATCCACTTCTGAGGAAAAAATCAATGGATGGGGAGTTATTCAACCATTTTATGATTACATTGGCATTAAACAATTACTATAATTGTCACAAAACAAATTATTACCAGTGACGGTGTAGCGCCAATCGAAGAGCTTGCCTTTGCTGCATCTTGGCATGAAGTCTTACTTGAACAAACAGACTTTACGTCTCCTTTCATAGCCTTTCTTAATCCTGGCATACTGGCTGATTTAATTACATGTGGACACACAACATCATTCGGCTGTTTTTTCTGCAACGACTTTTTGTTGGATGTATTCTGATTTTTAGCTTGTCCACCACTCCCTGGTTTCACCTTGACTCCGTCCTCTGATGTGGCAGGTGACATTATTACTTCCGTTGTGGACTCTGACGGGGAACAATTAAGTAAAGGACTATATGAACCTTCGCCGTCGATACCTTCCAACCATTCAGAAACTTTACTCTCGTCTTGTTCCCCACTACAGTCTTCTTGTACCGTTGACGAACACCCTGCGTCAGAAAAAGGTGTCCAAGGTTCGTAAGCTGGTACAACTTCGCCTGAAATTATATCCTCTCCGTCTTCGAAGTAATTATCCGTAGATTCCTCAGCTAACAAAGGCTCCTCGTCACCTTGACTGGGTTTTGGGTGTAGGACAAATGCGGTTGGGGGCGGCGATGACCTATTGTCACGAAAATCAGTTTCCATACCAATTATAGCATAGTCATCTTCAATTTTGCTCCCGTTAATCCCTTTTTTGTCAAAATAATCCGATGATAACCCTTCAACTGACGAATTACAGTCAACTCCGTAGACAAATATAGATGATGATGTGCTTGATGATGTTAGAGACTCACTTATATTCTCTCGCAATACTTCGATTCCTTCTTTGAGCTCTCCCTTTCCAGTTTCTTGATTGTACTTCGAAGATGTTCTCAAATCTCCCATCACAAGTTGGCCCCTTCTTTTTATTCAAAAAAAGACCCAAAAAATTGGGCGTCGGGTGGGAGTACAGACAGTACACTGACAACTGATGATCCAGAAGCCAGAACCAACTCGAATTCTCTTTGCTCTTATCTGCAAAAATATTCAAACCCAGTCATAATCCATTCACAGTCATAAATTCATATTTGATTAAATCGTCCTGCCTATCTTGTATCTCCAGCCGAAAAACAGTCAATCTGAAAATCAGAACTATCTGAACCTGACTGAACCTTGAGCCTTTGTGCTTTGACTAGTGACAGGAGTGACTATAAGCACAATTGATTCTGGAGTCTGAAGTCACTACAGTCACTACTCTGTACTCACTGTCTCTACACACTTGACACTACAAAGTTGAAGGAAAGGAATAATAGAAATAGAACCAAGCCCAAGCGTAACATAACAATCCACAATCGTATTCGTAATAAAAATCAAAAATCAAACCACAATCAACTATCAAATATCGATCCAAGTGATCCACCCACGCTACGATCAACTCAACGATCCGGATTGATAATCCTATATATACTTTTTCAACTTCTGACCTCATATCATTTCACATTTTTACTTTAACCTTAATCTAATCAATTAATTCATCATTTTAACACATGACATGACAAAGGAAAAAAATGTACAATATTATATTAAAATTCAAAATTGCATATTCGCCAATATAATTAATTTATAATTCATTTTCATATAATAATTAAAACTAGGGATTGACAAAATTATCCAATTTCAAATAAAATACTTTTTCCCTTTTGAAATTTTAAGTATAAATTTAAAAAATATATATTCTTTTCTTACTTTGTATGATGATGACGAAAGGACAAATAATGTAAAACTCCTCTTGCACTTTAATTTATAAAGTGTGTGTGTGTGTGCAATAACTGCAAAATCTATTTTGCAACTATTGCAACTAGCAAAAACTATTACAGAGTATTATTTGCGTTGCTGATAAAGATAGTTAAATCTCTCACACGATAAAGCAGACACACCACCACCACTTAACTACCACTGACACGACCACATTTAGCAATGTGTACTGAAGAGTACTGTGTACTCACTGACCATAGAAATACTATTGTCACTGACTAAGCAGTGCTGCTGCAGCAACTCAAAGACAGAACAGAAGAGAGATTTTTTTCAATTCAAGGAAGAGAGTAGAATCGAGGTGAGTGAATCAGAAAGGCAGAGAGCGTAGTAAGTACACTGCACATTCTATTACGAGAGAGTACGACCACCACCACCATCATGCATACCCATTATCATATAACTCCTTTCATCTTGAGTCCGTCCCATCAAAGTCGAGGAGTATCTGTCTGTGAACTGTGGAGCGAGATTTTAACTCACTACCTCTATGACTTATCCTTACCCCATGCCTTTATCAAGTGACGCTTTCCTTTGTTTTATGAAAATTCGCCCAGCGCAGCGATATGCATGCGATTGAATGATTGAAAGCGGTTATTTGCATAAAGCTTTATTTATATCATAATTATGCATGTGTGGAGATGCAGATTACTTTTTGGATTTTATTCATTTTATGGTTGCACGATTTCCGGAAATCGGAAAGGAAAGACTTACCATTAATCATAATAACAAGTGCGCTCGAATCTGCATGGAATATAGGTAATTCAAAATTTAACGCTTTTAAATCTAAGTGCTTTCCCCTGTGTCGTCGTCGTGTGAGACCTCAACCTCAACAAAGTGAAAGCATTACGAGAAGATTACGAGACGAGAGATGAGTTGTCCGTGAACGCGGACATGTCACACAGATAGATGCGTAGCAATAGTAAATACCACAGAATAGAGCGGCCGACCCCTGATCTCTATTCTGTGCAATGCAATACATTTGGAAAGAAAGTTAAATCTTGATTCCTGACTATCTTGACTTGAGTAAGAAGTCTCAAATCAAAAGTCCATTTGTTTTCACACAATTATAAAACACGATTGTAAAAGATAAGTAAGACCTTCAGTTTAAGTTTCAGTGTTTAGTTTATTATGAATTAGATAAACATCCCATGCCTAGTATTCTAATTATTATTAAATATTAATTAGAATTAGAATTTAATTACATTTTACATTACACACTACGATTCGATTCGAACGACATTCATTGGATATTTTTAATTTTACCGACTTTAGTCTCAAAAATCCAAAATCGCAATACACAATACACACACAATTTAGTATTTCAGAAAATGCACTTGATTATAAAATATGAGCTTATTAAAAAAAATCACCTACTCATCAAAACAAATATATAAATTCTAAAAATTAACCAGGTATTGCAATTGGCAATTGGATGGTATTTTAACATTTTTAATTTATTCCAACAGATTTTCATGACATTGCACATAGATTTAAATCAGATTTTTATGATTTAGAAAATGAGATGAATTTCATGAGATGGAGTTTCATGGGAAATCGGAATAGCACGGAAGACGGAAACCACGAAAGAGGCATAGGGAATTAAACGTCTCTAAAAAACTTCTGTCGTCATCACTTTCGCGGAGGCATTTAATATCCTGATGATAAAATAAAAGACTTATTTTCATTTAACATAACCAGCAGATAATCTGCAGAAAAGTCCGGTTCCAAAAAGTCCTTCCAGAAGACAGATAATAGTCAGTCCACCGTCATTTGTATTTGTTTTGATTTGGGAAATAACTTCAAACTTATACTTGGAAATTGATGCAAACTTATGGACAAGTTGCATCAGTGCTTTTTACAACAAACGACAGATCTTGAATATAGAACGTTTCACGTTTTTATGATACCGACAGTTTGATATGCATGACATCTTCTAGTTTGTAATATTTCATTTCATTACCTCAAAAAGCTATCAACTACAACTACTTACTAGGTACTATTTTGTTACTATTCCTCGATCAGTTTAAGATTAAATACTTTTTGTATAAAATTACATAAAAATATCTTATTAGGTTTGTGCTCAAACTTTCTCTTTCTACACAATACGATCAGGTAAATCATCAGATCAAAGCAAAAAAGTATGAACCATCTGTCGACTGTCGATGGATAGATTCATCGTACACACAACAACATAGGATAGTGGTAAAACACAGAACCAGAGTATAAAAGTAATTCATAATTTCAACATTTTAAATGCAGGTTTAATATTTTCTAAACTGATTAAAATTCTACGTATGTTTATGTACCCATATGGAATTTCTGATCTGATCGTACTGCTGAAAATATTTTGTGAACACTGATTTTAACATTTAATGTTCCATAAACTCTCAGGCTGAGTTTCATTTTTCATTTATTGTGTATTGTAACTGCAGGCATGTAAATTAAAGTCGTGTTTTATCCAGGAAAAGTAGCGTTGAATGTTCAATCAAAACAATCAAAAGTGAAAGTTGTAAAAGCTAGAAGACAAATGCAGTGTGATTGATTGTTGTTCTTGAAAAGGAAAAGGCACCGCACAGCGGCACAGCACGTCATACGCATTGAACATTAGTAATTCGTTCTAATATAATATTGCACGTATTCAGACATTTATGGGGAAGAAGGGTGAAAACATAATTTACTGTCTGACTTTGCCTTAAGTGAAGTGTTGTTTCAAAGTGTTAAATAAAGAAGACTAAATTATTATTGGTAAATAATGGCAGCTGTTTTGGACACGTCCCAAATCCTGTCACCGTGTGACAAACCGAAGCCATTCCCGAATGGAACCTGTTCCAAGGTAATTTGTTTGTAATAGCTAAGCTGACTACTTTAAGACAAATTATTATGCATATTTCCTAAGAGTTACGTAATGCCAATGACTATTATTAAATGCATATGTTGATTTTTTATTCAGAACCTCCTGGTTAGCCCTGATGAAAAAGAGTACGATGAACTAGGAGCTTTACTAAAGTCGAGAATTGATGAAGGGAATGGAGAGACTATTTTCAGTATTGAAAGTCAAGATGGTAAGTAAAAAGATTGATAATAAGAATAACAATAACAGAGTGTACATATTGTAATCGTGAAAAAATGATTCTAATCATTTGATTGTAGCCTCGGGATTATCAAAAGAAGACTACGATGCCTCAGTAGCAACTTTGAAGTCAATCGCAGAGACATTAGATGCTGCTTGCGTTTTATTACGAGAGCGAACTGCAGATTCATTGTTTACAGCACAGTTTTTAGTAAGAAGGAGAGCAGATGAACGTGATTTTACTGAAATTAGGTAAGAAAATCATACAAGAATTGTCGACGAAAACAAAATCGTATTTGAATTTACATAATGATTAAAATTGAAAGTGTGTGGTACCTTTTAATTTTTTATCGTTTTTGTAATTAGGGTGGCTGTAGTTGGAAATGTAGACGCTGGAAAAAGTACGCTTCTGGGGGTCTTAACACATGGTGAGCTTGACAATGGAAGAGGATTGGCACGACAAAGATTATTTCGACATAAACATGAGATGGAGTCTGGAAGGTTTGTTTTGAATCACACATTTTAATACGAATGAATAATGGTTTGTTGGTTCATTTGAAAATTATTTTATTTAATTTTAGAACTTCATCAGTGGGCAACGATATTCTGGGCTTTTCGGCTGATGGTATGACTATATTATATCCACAAACAATCTATTTAAATGATGTAACTTCAATTAAAAAATATTGAAAGCATGAAAGTACAGGTTTGAACTACTTATTTTTTTATAATTAAAGGTACCGTTGTTAATAAGGCTGAGCACGGTACCTTAGACTGGATGCATATTTGTGAAAAGTCAAGTAAAGTGATAACTTTCATCGATTTGGCTGGACATGAAAAGTACTTGAAAACAACTGTGTTTGGTATGACAGGACACGCACCGCATTTTGGAATGTTGATGGTATTGAGCATATAATTTTAAAATACTTATATTTTTCTTCAAAATTGAATTATTTATCAGTTCAACATTTTGGAATTGACAGGTTGGTTCCAATGCTGGTATAGTTGGAATGACAAAGGAGCATTTAGGATTGGCTTTAGCTCTAAGTGTACCAGTTTTTGTTGTCGTAACAAAAATTGACATGTGTCCTGCTAATGTACTTCAAGAAACTTTACAGCTGCTGATAAAAGTTCTTAAATCTCCGGGATGTAGAAAAGTACCTGTAATAGTAAAATCAGCCGACGATGTAGTCCTTTCTGCCACAAATTTCGTTTCAGAGAGGTATAGCGTAATATGTGATAAAAATGTTTATAGTTTAGTAATATCTAAACTGGAAATGATAAAATAACGATATTGTTTGCGTGCATAGATTATGTCCTGTGTTTCAAGTATCAAACGTTACTGGTGAAAATCTTGATCTACTCAAAATGTTTCTCAACTTGTTAACAACTAGATGTTCGGGACATGAAAATGATCCTGCAGAGTTTCAAATTGATGACACTTATTCAGTACCGGTATGTTATGTATTGAGAAGTATTTTTAATTTTGTTTATTTTAAGCAATTCAAAAACTCACAAGTACTATATTTTATTTTATTAGGGAGTTGGCACAGTAGTATCAGGAACAACTCTTAAAGGAACAATAGCTCTCAATGACATGCTTATGTTAGGTCCTGATGCTCTCGGTCATTTTCAACCAATTGCTATAAAATCCATCCACAGGAAGCGAATGCCTGTATCTCAAGTTCGAGGTAAATATATTTTATCAATTTGAATTAACTCAGTTCTTTACATAAACACAACAATTTTATAATAACGTATTCCAAAATTTTTATGTAGGTGGGCAAACAGCGTCTTTTGCATTAAAGAAGGTAACAATTTATTGTATAATTAGAATATTCATATTTTTTTAAATTATTTAACTAATTAACAAATACATTTATTTTTGGACCTTTTCTTATAGATCAAACGATCCCAAATTCGCAAAGGCATGGTTTTGGTCTCCCCATCTCTGAATCCTGCTGCATGCTGGGAATTTGAAGGAGAAATTCTTGTTTTACATCACCCAACTACTATTAGTGCACGATACCAAGCTATGGGTATGTTGATTTTAAATTAAACGTTCAAACTGTCTATTTTCTGTACAATTTAAGAATTTAACCACATTTTTTATTACAGTGCATTGTGGGAGCATTCGACAAACTGCATCAATAGTATCAATGTCAACAGACTGTTTACGAACAGGAGATAGAGCAACGGTTCATTTCAGATTCATGAAGCAACCAGAGTACATCAAAGAAAATCAACGACTGGTATACTTAACAAAAATGAATAAAAGTACGTAAAATGTTAGAGCTTATTATATTTACAGTAAGTGACTAAAAAATGTAGGTGTTCAGAGAGGGTAGAACAAAAGCCGTTGGAAATATTACCAAGTTAATACCTCTGATATCATCAACCACAACTCATGGCCCCAAGATAAAACCAATTAAAAATGCACCAAAGAACCAACAAGGGCAAGGTCATCATCATCAGCACCATCCTCACGACTCTTCTAATAACTCCTCTGGACATGCAAACCCAAGCAACAATGAAAATGCTGCACCTGGATCGAATTCAACTGTTGCTAAAGAAGCTAGTTTAGGAACTGACGGAGGGATACTGAAAGTTAACAATGAAGAATCGTTAGCAGCAGCTACTCATCTGACTGATCTTACTACTATTCAGCCCATTGGTCAAGGGCAAAAGAAAAATCGCAATAAGAGGGGAGGGAGAGGAAGACACCATGGAGGATCAAGTTCTGGTGCTGGAGGTTCTTCAGGAGGAAGTGGTGGGCATACCGTGCCTCTTTGCGAAGCTAATGTTTAGGCGAATTTTCGAATTTTGATTGTAATTAAGGACGATGATAAGACGAGAATTGCCCACTTCCCCACTACGTCTAAATAAGCCACATATACACGGAATGCAATCAAAATAATATACAAACAGGACTAAACGTCCTTCTAGTTTTTTTTTCAATTTCCATATCTTACACAAGGTAAGATATGTGAACATTATTTAGTTAAGACAATTGTCGAGTGTGAATTAATCTAGTTTATGTACTTGAGTACAGATGAGATTGGCTACCTGATTGATTATGAGCAAACCTTGACGAGAGATGAATATTTTACCTAGACAGACAATGAATTATAATGAAGAATACTTTACTATGTTTTTGCGTATACTCAATTTGACAGTTTCCCCTTGATCATCATGATGTAGAGTTGGAGTTTTCTTGTTAGTTTCCCAATTCAGCATAACTTTGTCAACAAATTATGTGTCATAATATTAAAATCAATTTATTTTCGAGTTTTGTAATTATAATCGGAATCTCACGGTAGGCTCATAATTTTTCGCAAAAATCAAAGAAATCCTCTAGGATAGTTTTTAGGGTCGTTTCGGAATTGACGAATTGATTTCGTACTGAAGGAACTACATGAGAAATAGGAAAATTCTACACAAACATTCATATCGTATTTACCACATTTTGTTCTTTTTTAGTAGTGACAATACATGAGAGACATATACTACTAACCGTCAGGTAACATTTTTCTTGCCACAAATTATTCAATTCAATTATTCAAGACAGTCAAGATTTCAGATTCGTTTGCAAATATTGTCTGTAGTATCAGCACACTATATATACCTAAGACGTGGTTAAGAACAGTTTATTTTATAATGTAAGTTAAATGGCTAAAAATAATTATACGTGTGTTTATATACATAGATGAAAAATAAAGAGCGTTTATCTATTGAGTGTTTGTCATTCGTCGTATAAGTAATAAAGTTTACCGAACTGTTATTGAAAATATAATAATCATTTCTGATATTTTGCATTTTATTGCTTTACATATTTTGCTATTAAGAAGCCGGTGGCAAAGGTGACAATATCATGCATCATAGCTTTACGTAGTATATGAAAAATGAGAAGGTTTTACTGAAGCTAGATTTAATAACTGTCCTTTTGTTGTAAACTCATTTGACTCTTCAGCCTAGATAAACAACGATGTATCTTATCTTACCGTTGGTCGGAAATGCCAATCTTATTTTTTAAACTTGAGACTGAAATAATGTAGTGTAATATGAAGATGTAATATAATATGCATTAATATTTGTAATGAGTCAAATGATCTCCCGTCCTCGTCTTAGAAAAGAACTAGATGCTTTACTTGGTCAGGCTATATCTCAATTTTTTGGAGCATGAACACCATTTCAATGCAGAAGATACTGAGATGTATTAGATAATACAAGTTTATGTTTTGTAGAGAATTGATATGTATTGGAATAGGGATTATAAAATGGCTTGGGTTTAAAGGCATTCGTCGGAGCTTCTTTCTTAAGATTTGAGCTACCTAAATTCTTCGAGGCAGAACTTTTTATTTTATTCTGTCATTCAGTCAGCCTGTTACCTACCTATAAAGAAGCGCAAATCATATATTTTTTACAAAGTTTCTTTTTTGTTATATTTGATTCCAACTTTTTTGAAAATGAGTTTCAAAATATTGGTTTTAGTACTGGTGGTGCTATTTTATGAAAATTGTGTGGCATCAAGTTCTGAACGGTTTTACAAAGGGAAAGCATTTTACACACGAAGACCGGAATCTCTGAAAGATAATGTAACAATTAATTGGTTTAATCAGGATTTGGATCATTTCAATCCATCTGATACCAGGACTTGGCAGCAGGTATGAGTATGAGAATTGAAAACACAGTTCTAGTTCCCATGTCATATGTATGCTATATTTGTAGAATGGATTGATCATTTATAATATAAATGTACTACGTAATTATAGAGATATTATGTCAATGATGCATTTTACAAGCCTGGAGGACCAGTGTTTTTGATGATTGGAGGTGAAGGCGAAGCTACAGCTAAATGGATGACTGATGGAGCATGGATTAAGTATGCGAAGGAATTGAATGCATTTTGTTTCCAAGTCGAGCACCGATTTTATGGACAGTCGAAACCTACAGAGTAATTAACGTTGTTTTATTTTTTTATTTATTTTTTAGTTCTGAAGGTTTGTTAGGCAAATGAACGGGTTTAACAAAGAAACACTTGTTTTTCAGGGATCTCTCCGTAAAGAGTTTGCAATTTCTAAGTAGTGAGCAAGCTTTGGCAGATTTGGCAAAATTTACCGTGGATATGAAGGAGAAGTACAATTTTACGGTAGGAATATTAGCTACCAAATTATTTTAATAAACAAATGAAGGGCTAGTTTAAGGGAAAGGTGTATAGAGTCTCATTTTATATTGTTGGATAATTCCCAGGACAATAAATGGGTCGCCTTTGGTGGATCTTACCCAGGAAGTCTGGCTGCATGGTATAGAATGAAATACCCCCACTTGGTGGATATGTCTGTCTCTACATCTGCCCCTCTTGTTGCACAACTTAATTTCAAAGGTAAATTCTTGTTAAAGTAAAGATAGATTTGTATATTATGATAAATAAATTCCCTTTCTTGTTTCCATATTCCATTTGACAGAATACCTAGGGGTTGTCCGTGATTCTCTGAACAGAACAAATCCAGAATGTGTAGCTCAGGTACAAAAAGCTGTCAAAAGTATGGAAGGTTTATTAAGAAGGCGAACAGGGTGGTGGATGATTAAGAAGAATTTCAAGTAATTTGACTAAAGTTTTACTTTATAAATTGACGTTTTGTTAATAACGTGATAAAACTAAAAAAATCTACATAGGCTTTGTGATGACTTTGATGGCTCAAACCAAAAAGATGTAGCTTCTTTGTTCGAAACAATAGCCGGAAATTTCATGGATATTGTCCAATACAATGAAGATAACCGAGCTTTTGAAGGTTCCAAGACCGCAAATATCACTATTGATACCCTTTGCGACATTATGACATCAAATTCATCTGAATCAACTGCTTTCGAACGATATGCTGCAATAAATAGTCTCATGTTGAACACATTTGAAAGAAATTGTACTGATTTCAAGTATAGTAAAACGATCAGAGATATGCAACAAGAGACTTGGGATTCTCCAGCAGCGTCTGGGGAAAGACAATGGACTTATCAGACGTGTGCCGAATTTGGGTTTTTTCAAAGTTCAGATTTGGATAATCAACCATTCGGGAAAGAATTTCCTATTAAATATTCAGTTCGTCAATGTCAAGATGTTTATGGAGTACAGTAAGTAATTTTTTGTCGTTTGAGTTGCTATATAATAATTTTTTTAAACGAGTGTCTGTATTATCTTCATTTCATTTCCAGATACAATCAAACATTTTTGAACAATGCTATCAAATGGACAAACGCAAATTATGGAGGAAAGAATCTAAAGGTCACAAAAGTAATTTTTGTTAATGGATCAATTGACCCCTGGCATGCTTTAGGAATAACGAGGCAAAATGAGACGACTTCAGATAATGTCGTCATATTTATTGATGGTATGTATTTAATTGTTTTCACAAAGAAATCTTGAATTATTAATGGTTTTTAGTCCTTTTTAGTTGAAATTACATTTATTAATTTCATTAAAATTACAGGAACTGCCCACTGTGCCAATATGTATCCGGATGCTTCAAGTGATTTACCACAATTGCAAGAAGCACGCGTCCAAATACTTAAACATTTAACGGAATGGTTGAAGGAGTAAAATTATATGAAATGTGA
>JAQGAA010002384.1:0-12807 GCA_034696425.1 Isotoma viridis | reverse complement strand
TGTGTTAATATTTGTTTGTGTTAATATTTTCAACAAATACGAACTATTCGGATTACCAATAATTATTAGTGAGCTTAAAAATCAAGCACTTACTTGTAGAAAGAATTAAATCACAACTTTAGAACACTTGATCTGGAATCCTATAATATTACAAGACTGGTAATTCATTAGTAGCAATTCGTATTTATACTGAAGAAGAGATAATTAATTTAGTTTTGACTACATATGAAAACTGATACTGTGCACAAAGCATGACTTCTCTTCAATATTCGTTTTATAAGTAAATCTTACTTAGTATTATCCTTCAATCAAACGTGTCATGAAAATTAACCAATCTTATGATATGAATGTAGTTTTTTTGCCTTCTAAACCAATGTATAAAGTTTATAATAAAAATATACTGCAGATTGCAGTTCTTTTAAGTAACTACTTTCTGAATTCAATAATGGGTGTTTTAATATTATGCTGAAGCATTGTAACAACATGTAACAACACCCAACTAGTAAATCTGCTATTAGTTTGAGACACTTATCATCATTCTTGGATAATGAATGAACTCATATTGGAGACGGAACGGACGTTTTCAAAAAAAAATAGAAGCTTACCAGTTGCTTCTTTTCCTTTTTGTTACTGGGAAATGAAAAAAGTACGTTTAAGTCAAGTGATGATAAAAAGTGAAACAAACAATTCTTAGAAAAAGTTTATATTTCATTAAGATTAATACTGCCTCAAGATTGCAACAAGGTTTATGGTTCATTAGAAACAACAAAATTCCAATTTTTGTTTAAAGGAAACACAAAATATAGCTCATAAAATTAATTAGCCTATTCCGGTGCATAAGGAATTCATGAGTGTTTTTACTATTCGGAATATTAGGATTAGAAACACAACGCTCAGGATTTTGCAACATTATTTTGCAAACTGAATAATATGCACATGCTATAACAATAATATATACATAACGTACTTTTTAAAAAATTATACAAGCAATTTTAGTTTTAATCTTTAGCTATTTGTTGGAGTTAATTGATAAGTGAGTACATTTATTCCCAGAAGACTAAAAAAATTCATGTCATGCATTCCCGTTCCAAGTTTTACTTATACTTGTAACATGAGAATAAATGATTTATCATGAATTTATTATTTATAACTTGACCTCATGTACGATATTACGAAGAAGTAATCAAAAAACAAATTTAGCTCTTTCACCGAGTAAGCAATGAGCTGATGAGATACTTGTAGTATTATGACATAATTTTATTTGTACTTAAGAGAACATTTCTTGGACTTGTTCATGAAGTAGTGGACAAACTTCTTAAGACAAAATTTTAAGATTTGACGACAGCTTTGTTGCATGATAAAGATGAAGGAAGACAAATATCGAGAAATATAAGAAGGCTGCTAATACCTTTTTACTTAGTTTTATTCTATTTTGAAACAAATAAAAATTAAAACAGAAAAACAAAATGATTAGTCAAAAGCACTGTTAATAGGGCAAACGCGAGGCGATTAATCTCTTTTTATTTGCATTGTTATTTAAACATAGCCATGGGCCGTTGTGTTTTAAAAATGTTCTCAAAAACAATGTTAATGTTCCAAAACAGTAGGTCGTGTTCTTGGTTGAATCTTTATCATTCCCATTAATCATCTTTCCCGATGAAAATTTTGCAAATAAGAAACAGTTTTCATTCTGTTCAAGTCATTTTTTACTAAATAATAAATACTATGTTTTGTCATAAGTTTTATAATCATCATTTATTGCTTAAAATATAAGTAACAGCGTAAATATCAGTAATATTTGTACAAGGAATCATGTTTTACAAACACAATGTGTATTACTTTACTGGAACTGGAAGTAAAACTAGCATATTTATTAGTTTAATCAAGGCAATTCAATATTATTACCACCTACAAATTACTCTCCCTGTTTCTCTATAAACACTTAAATCTTTTTGGTCTCATAGATAAAAATGGCTTGCCTTATCTAAAAAAGCAATTTATTATTATTATAATAACATTAAACCAAATTGCAATTCTACAGTTTGCAGCAATTCTATAAAGTTAGTCATTTTTCATACTGACAGAAAATCTTTGGCATGTAATTCAGTTATATTTTCCACTTATGTCTATAATTACCATCCCCCCCACCCCCGTCCGTAATTCACGATCCATCATCATTTTACAATTTCAGGTTTGCTAATAATCATACCCTGAAAAATTAACTTCATAAAATGCTTTCAAAAGTTTAACCTTTGAAGTCGCGTCAAATCCCCAAATGCGTGAAATGTTATATCCCTTAGCCTCCTTTAGTTTGATTTCGCTCAGCAAATCTTTTGCAGGTTTAGGAGGTAAATGATATACCTCATGTGGATCTGCAAACATAATTTTTTCAACTTAAACAGTTGTAATACAATTAATAATTATCCACCTGTGTAAGTGAAGAATAGTATTTAAGAGATTGGTTTAGTTTTAAGAGATTCAAAATATTCACCTATTCTGACATTATTTTGATTTTACAAAACATTTTTGACTTCCATAGCTTGAAATTACTATTGGAAGAGATGCTGTCCACATCTGATAAAAAATTAATATAAACAATTATTATTTTGAGTGAAATAGTTTTTGCTAATCGAGTAAGATCATGTAATCTCCAACACTACTGACATTTTTTAATAAAGGACTTAAGAAATTACGTTAATTTTTTGCCCAAACAATTCCAATTGGAGTGTGAACAATAAACAGTGTTTATGTTCCAAAATGGGAGTACTTCCTCTTTGATTTCCTGTCGTTCTGGAATCTTTCCCAATCTTAGCATCTTTAAATTCTGCTAGCATAAAATCTTGTTTAGGTTTAAATTCTGCGATTCCATTTACCAAGTTGCCCGATTTTCTGTTACGAGCTAGACCTTGTATCTCCGGCAAGAGTGCTTCCAAACTCTCATTAATCAGTTTGTTAACATGCATTCCGTCAATTAGGTACAATTTACATTGTCCAATCTTAAATACTTCCTGTCCTTTGGGGCCTCTGGGATTGGTGACACTTGGAATATTGCTTGAAAGAAAACAAGCTGACACAGGAAAATTTTTATGATCGTACATACATGTATCAGGTGAAATGACCAGTGGGGGCTGTTGATTTATTATGAATGTCTCGTTGAGGAATATTCTTAATTTATTAACACATTCCATAAAAAGTGAGTTCAGCGGAGGATTACAAGGCTTGACTGAATGAATCTTTTGCAATATGTCAACAACCGAATGGAATATATTTTGACATGGAATAGAAAGCTCTGACAGATTTATGAGTGGTTCTGTTATAGGGGAGCCTATTGCTTTACCCTTTTGTTGATAATACCATTTGCATCTGATATTACCTTTAAGGAAATTGTCCACTACATTTTGTAATATTTTTATGGATGATTCAAAGTGTGGGACTATGCTGGGGTTGTAAATCATGACAGCGTGGTTAAGGTCTCTTCCGTAGACATTAGCATCATGGGCAACTTTGGTGTGGATTTCGCTTGCTGTGAAAGCAATGGTTTCATTTAAGAATTTTAGTTCGTTTGCTAGAGAGACCAAATTGGAAAGTAGTTGGGGGAATTGTTGTTGTGGTAAAGCTGGCAGATTTTGATTATTCACTTCTGGTGGGCTGATCATTTTCTGGGCAAAATCCTCCAGAATGTCAAAAAAATCGTCTTCATTCCCCATGTCATTCTGTACCATTTCAGTAATTTGACAAAAACGCTTCTGCAATAGTATTTTAAAATTTATTTGATGAATAATTCAACAAAAACATCAGCTAAATCTCAAAATTAAATTTAAAAGCTAAAACGAATTGTATTGATTGTGGGATATATTTTAAAATAATCATTAAAATTGTGTTAAATTTCTTAAGAAAATACGAAATATTCCAATAAATTCCCAAATATTCAATACTGATAACAATTAGTGAGTTTAGAAATTAAGCACTTACTTGTAGAAAACGATATAGCACAACTTTAGACACTCGATCTGCAAGACGATAATACAAGACTGAAAATTCAATGTCAGCGATTCCGACTTTATACACTAGAGAAACAGAAGTCCACACTCAGATTGAGAAATTACGTTTTGACTACATACGAAAATCGATATGGACTATGTACTGACATGTAAATCTTTATAATAAAATTATTACCCTTTACTTAGCCATCCAGGAAAATTAATGAATCTTATGATATAAATGTAATTTTACAATTGTACTACTTTCTTAATCCGTATGTAAAATGTAAAATAAATAATATTTGAACTCCTTGTCAGATTAAGTGAGCTATAAAATGCATGCACTTTTTTAATTCAATAATGCGTGTTTTGATATTATGCTGGAGTATTAACAACATGAAACTACACCCAACTAGTAAAACTGTTATGAGTTTGATAAACATAAATATTCTTGAATAATGAATGAATTTATAAGCTTAACAGTGTTATCAGTTTTTCTTTTCCTTTTCTACTCGGTAATGAGAAATAAGTTGAAGTCATGTGATGCTAAATTAGTCAGACAAATAATTCCAAGAAAAAGTTTATAATTCATTAATATTCATACTGACCCATGATTGCAACAAGGTCAATAGTTCAATTAGAAACAAAAAAATTTAAATTTTTGTTTAAATTAAACACAAAATATACCTCAAACTTTTTACCTTCAAAGAATATATCTGCAAAAGAAAAATTTTTGAAATCTAATTAATTAATTAAAAGTATTTATTTTATCTGCTCTGCACACTATGGTGTTTAAACATTACATGAACATTTTAAAATCTAAGAAAGAACAATAATGCTCACATTTCTGAAACCAACTTTAATATTTATGTGTATTGTTTTAAGTTAAAAAATTGAAATTAATTAAAATGAATTAATTATGTAATGCGTAAAATAAAATTAACGTAATAAATAATAAAATTAGTGTACAGCAGTGTAATATAATAATTTACATTTCAGTTCAGATCAGTATAAGCAATTTAGTAAGTCATTTCATTATGTATTTAATGTTTAACCGAATCTAAAAGAAGGATTTACGACATATTGAGAAACTAATCAGTTATTGACTTAGTCTTCACTTCCTATGGATCAGTATTATGAAAAAAAAATATTGCAATTATATTTAACGTTCAAGAAGTCAAGATGATGTGACCAGTGCAGTACTCAATAGATTCTGGGTCCTGTGTCGGATCAATATTGTAGCTATTGTAGCATGCAACTTATTAGCCTATAATGCATTTCTGGTGATGGTAAATGTCTGTCTTTATGAAATGAATTCAAAAATCTGAACACGACTCAACAATTTGTACAAGGGTTAAAAAACTTAATTACAAAGCATAGTTAACAAATCAAGTAAACTCTTTTTTCTTCTTTTTGGGAGTATGAAACGATTAATTAAGACGCTAGTCTGCTAGTGTAGCAAATATTGGTAAACAATGTGATGTTCATAGAAGTAGATATATATATATAGTCTTAAACTATCTTAAACTAAAAATTAAGCATCTTGAAACATTTTTTTTTAAATTAAGAACGAATTAAGTTTTTTAACTTAGGGTTAGTATTGGCTTATGAATTTAATTTATGTTAGAATCTAACAAAAATATAGAAAGATGAAGCCGTGCATCAAGAAAATAAACCAAATAATAATTTGGATAACGATTATAATTTGGAGATTTGTATCAATATCGATAAGTGAACGAAGTAATAATAAAATCAGTAATAAAAACTTTTTCCAATGATTTTTTTGTTCCACATACCAAATTAAATTATGGTTTTTACTAAACTGTTATTAAATTATTAACATTATCATTTAAACAAAAATTGATTTAGATTTTTTTAAATATAGATACTCACTATCTTTAAAAAAATTTAGAAACTGTTAATTTATTTAGTTATTCCCAATCCGGAGGTGGTGGTAGGTACTCCAGTGGTGGCGGTGGGAGTGGATATTCATCCGGAGGTGGTGGTGGATAGTCCGGGGATGGAGGTGGTGGATATTTTGAATGTACTGATGATGATACGCAAGGCGGAGGGGGAGGTACTGAAAATTTGCTAGAAGGGACTGGAGGTACTGATGGCTTCCCACGCGGAGGGGTTGGTATTGATGATTTTCCAGGTGGAACGGGAGGTACTGATTGTTTTCCACGCGGAGGGGTTGGGGTAGGTATTGATGATTTACCAGGCGGATAAGGAAATGCTGTTGCTTTTCCAGGTGGAACGGGAGGTACTGATGGTTTGCCTAGTGGAGGGGGAGGTTTTGATGATGATTTACCAGGCGGAAGAGGAAATGCTGATGAGGATTTTTTCTGTAGAATAGGAGAAAGTGATGATGAGCGAGGAGGAGGGGGAGGTGCTAATTTTCTTGGCTTGAATGATGAAGGATTTCGATATGCCATTTTAGTTTGTGGTTCTAATTGCTTTCCAATTTCAAGAAGTTTTTCAAAATTCAGTGGATATTCGAACTATTGAACGTGCTATTTAATTCCAGATGAACCTCAACTCTGAATTTCTCAATACATAACGTTGTTTAAAAGTAGCAAAGCAAGCAGCTTCATAATGAAGATAAAACCTCATGTGAGCCATATCTGGAGAAGGATACGGGGTTGCCTCCACGTAGTAAGGAGTTTATCAATCTTTTTGGTTTCTTTTTAATGAACCACATTTAAGAACGTATAATTTCACAAGAGTTTGTAGCTAATCGCTGATGAAATTGTTTACTGGGGTGACAGTGGTGATGAACTCTTTATTGTTCGAGTTATTAGATATGGTTCATCATTGCTTTAATTATGTTAAAATATCTTTTAAAGTCCAGCCAGCCAAACACTTAAATTAGGGTCATTAATCTTCGGCCCTCAGAATTAATGCTTTTGCCATTAAAAATATACCCTTTTGCCATTATATTAATCTAGATTGCAATTGCGTGTTAATTTTTGCCCTTGAAATTAATGCTTTTTCCATTAAATACATATTGGTACACTTTTTTCAAGAACACCTAAATTTAATTTAAAAACAGTCAATTATGAATTATACAGCGTGAAATATGTTAGAATTAATCAACCAGTAGCACTTTATATGCTCCTGGAAGCCTTCTTCTTTCTCTTTTCTGGCGGATTGGGACTTTTTTTGTTTCAGCACGTATTTCAAACTACCGAGGACCAAGTACTAAGTACTTATCAGCTTTCTTCTAATTGGTACTGGAAAATCTCCTTAAACTAACTTGAATTCATTTGAGATGCTATCAGCGCAATCACAAATTAAAATTTTTGTTTGATAAGTATTTAAAAAAATCCCATAGACTAAAGGACTAAACATTTTAGTTCTTTAGTCTATGAAACATTTCGGATTGGGTTGGAACAAAATCGGAATACACGCTTGTCGGTAGTCCCAAATAGTCGAAAATAACCATAGGTGTCACAAAAACTATAATTTCACTATCGTTATTACTAATATACTGATAATGATAGATAGTGGAAACTAAAGACAATTTTTTATGATTCTTCATGGTTAAAAGATTAAAATAATGGCAAAAGGCTCAATGGTAAAATGGGATTTTTAATGGCAAAAAAGCATTAATTTAAAGACACGTTAAAATACATGCCCTTAAATTATTGTCAACCTAAGAAATGAGATTAGTTGAGTAAAAAACATTGACTCTTAAAAAATGTCCTATGTTATCGAGTTTTTTGTTTGCATTTTCCAAGCTATATGGCAATCCAAATCAAACAAAACAATAAAAAAAAGTAATTTCTCTTAAAAGTTCTAGTTAACTCCATAAATTCCTCATTAACTTTATTCAATGTGCTTACCAATTTTAAAATATGTCCGAAGATGATTGCCAAATCTACAAACTGATATTTTCAAAAGACTTGAAAAATAATTTAATGTCTAAATTTTTAATTTGAAGTAAATCGCTGCATATAAATAAGTTACATTAACGTGTCTATCAATTTCAAAATATTTCATAAGATAAGCATCAAATCAGTGTCCTACTGTATACATTATATCAATAATACTCTCTCTAGTATGAACCATGAACCAGAGAGAGATAGGAAAGTAGCATGGGGTAAGATTATCCAATGACACTGTTTACAAGGAGGAGCTCAACGCAGACGGACACAGGATTTTTTAATATAAGTTTCTCGGTGACATTTTATATCCAGCAGAAAATATGAAAAATGTGCTACTTAAGCTGAATTTCAGTACAAAAACATTTGCTTTAGTAATATTTAAAAATTTAACTTTTGCAATCCTACTGAACGTTATCGTTTATTATATCGAGTTGTTAACTATTGATGAAAAAAATTACAAATTAGAGCAAAAAATTGTCAGCTTCAGATTTGAATTACATCGTTTGTTTATGATTTTTGTAAGCTCACATATATAATTAGACTGGGCCAATATTTCTCGTGCCATTGATTTATTTCTATTTCTAGTATTTATTCATGTAACACATTAATGATTTTTCCATTTCATGCAAATTGTTTTTTTGATATAATTTGTTAAAGTTAGGATTTGGTTAGATTCTACTGATAACAATTTTAGGTTAATTAAATATTTGACCAAGGAATACAAATTAGGAAGCACAAATAATTCATAAATCGAGCAATTACAAATCATAAAATTTCGAAAGCCTTTATGATTGCATCTTAACTAAAACAATAAAGTTAAACTCTAGGAGTTTTTGAAAGTTTCCATGCAAGTAAAAGCTAACAAAGGGCAGGCTTGTGTAATAATCACTTAGACGGGAGAAAGGTCTATGTATTCCTGAAAAATGAAAAGTTTTTTTTTATGGAACTTACAGTCATTTCATAATTTATTTAAATTGTAACTCAAGTTCAAAATTAAATCATTGTAAAATTTAGAAATATTGAAAATGAGAAAATATCGTTTAACATGTTTTCTACCGTATTTTCTGCAGAGGATTCAGATTTGAAGTCTACTATGATTTCTTTTAATTTCATGCGTAATTCTGTGAACGAAATTCTCTCACTTGGTTTTTCTCTCCAACAAGAAACCATCAAGTTATAGCTGTAAAAATAAAAATGATTATTTTTAATTATGTTATTATGCAAAAGGTAGATTAACGTATTAAAGTTCAAGCAATCTTTTTCAAAATCCAGTTTAAAATCTTCTATTTTTATCAATTATCGAGAACAAAGAATCATTTGAGAGCAAAACAGTAATTAATATCCAAAAAATGCTCAATTGTAAAACATTCAAAATATGAAAAACCTCAATTTACCAAAAGGAAGTGGCATATTTTGGTTTAGAAAGTCTAAATCCATCATCCAATGCTGACATGAAACTTTCACCCCAAACCATTCCGGGATATGGAGCATCCCCCAGAGTAAATATTTCCCATATAGTTACACCATAAGCCCATACATCTGACTGTATTGAAAAATGTAAACTTCTGACAGATTCAATTGCAAGCCAACGCCAAGGTAATGGAGCCTGTTCAAAGGTACAAATCAATTTAAAAACAGAAACGTTTTCAATTTTAGTAACTATAATTCAAGTTTGATGCAAGTTATAGTTTGTTTGAGTTTGAAGATGGAGGAGGTGTTAAACTATATTGGGAATTATTAATAATTATTAACTCTGAAGAAGTTTTTAAGCTTCAAAGAATTTTGAAGTTTTGTTTTGTCCAAACCTGTTTTTTCTTAACATACTGCGTATACTCATAAAGTTGTTTAGAAAGTCCAAAATCCGAAATTTTTACGCTAAAGTTATCATCCAACAAAACATTTCTTGTTGCAAGATCTCCATGAATCACCTTAAATCATAGCAAAGAGTAGAACATTGAAAATTCATCATAGAAATTTATAAATCAACTGAAATAAAAAGACAAAGCTAACTTAATCCCAATTTTTAAAATCTCACAAACCTTTTTGCTCGCTAAATATTCCATGCCTTCAGCAATTTGCAGAGACCAACCAAAAAGATGAAAGCTACTAAAGCGATTTACGTTTCTCTCGTCAACATGAATATTTTTATAATTTCTACAGGAACAGGAACAATATATGTAAGTTGTAAATAACTTTATCAATTTAAAAAATATAGATCATCTTGTTAAATTTATTATCCTTACGAGTACTGTCTATTTAGATGATTAGATTGAATCTCTCCTTTCTCGACTAAATTAACAAATCCATCTCGGTTATTTTGAAGAAACTTTTCCATGCACCCATTTGAGCATAATTCAGTCATGACATAAAGTTCACCTAAAAAAACCAAAAGTTACACATAAAGTTATTTCATGTTTTATACCAATTTTTCAACTCTAGTTTATGAAATTCCTAATTTAAAAATTAGTGGTTCAGTGGCAAGATAAATAATTTATCTTGCAACAATATAAGTTAAAAGCGGCTACGATAATTCTTTAATGGAGAAGCATCAATCAAAATCATAACTGTTATAAAATAATTTCTTTCAAGCTTTAACCAATACATTTTAAAGGCAACTTTCAAAAACATTTATTCGCAAATTTTTAGCGATATGTTTTGAACTTCTGAAATTGACCATTGGTCCTTTAAACCTCTGTCACTGAAACAGAATAATGTTATCATATCGTGAAAGCATGATAGCATCCATCTGATGTGAAAATTTTTCAATATAAGATGTAACAGATTATTTTACTATTTCTGAGATTTTCAGTATGACACCCAATAAGTTCCACAATCCTTGGATGATACCCAACATAAATCATGGTCTTTATTTCCTTTAAAATAGCCCTCACATATTCAACCCCACAAAAAGGTTTTGTAGTTTTTACAGCAACGCGTCTTTCTTCAGTAGAGTTTGAATGCTTAATTCGACCGGAATAGACCACAGCATACTCTCCAGCTCCCAAGAATTTTTGCATGTCTAAAATGTAATATGTTGTGTACAAAGAGTTTACTAATTTTAAATAATTGTTGTTCAGTTAAAGTTAACACTAGTTACCTATGTTTAGGAACTCCTTAGGAATTTCATAACTGTTGTCATACGGTTGACTATGAGCAAAAGCGAAAGCATCCTCAAGATTTTCGAAAACCTGCCCAGAACTTTCAATCCCTCGAATAAATTCTTGAATTTCATTCTCAGTTAAAATATCAATCACTCTTCTGTGACTTCTTCTTAATCGCATAATAATAATTGTAGATGCGATCAATGCAATTATAAAGATCGCAAGAAAGACAAAAATTACAGTTTGTAAAGTAGAAGAACCAATTGACGCCTCTTTTTCTGATGATTTAGAATGGAATACGCACGACTCGATTGATCGCAAACTTCGATCAAAAGCAATATCTTTTAAATCACGTGCTGAATGATTAAGTTGAATATTTCTGTCTAATCGACGACAACCAGGGTGAGAATAAATGTAAATACAAGTTCCGTATGTTTGTAAAGATTTAGCTTCGCCTTCCCATTCGTCTGAAATGCTTGCACATCCTTCATTTAAATTTATGTATCGAAAGTCACCTGAAATAACTTTATTTTTGCTCATTTGTACCATAACTTTAAAAGATTTAATTTATGTCATAAACTTTAAAAACCAGAAGCTAACCTTTGAAATCCGGTTCCGAATATATTGCAACATCATTAGGTCCTCGATTTTTCCCATCTCTAGGTTCAGCATCAGTTTGTAGTGTTCTATGGCAATTAAACCCACAAAGACTAACAGAACTAGCCTGATTATTAAAATCCCAATAGGATAAGTCCGTATGCCAAGGAGTTCCAATTCGAAGCTGAATCGATTTACCAGTACAGTTCCAATGTTTATGTAATTCAATACAAACTTGTGTATCAAATCTAATAGACATTGCTTTCGCTTTCATTCTCTTTGGGATAGTCACGCAATCATTTTTGACATTTACAATAGCTTGGTTTCCTAGATGAAACACGTTGTGAGATTCGGTTGATCTTGATAAGAAAAATTTTATTTTTGAATATAAGTCGAGAATACCTTTGAAGCTATCGTGGTCAAAAAGAGTGACTTCTATGGGTGTTGGTCTAGGAGTCTGAATGTTATCCGGATGACATTTCGGTTTGCAAGGACCAATTGAACTTATTGTATTATGAAATCCAATATAATCATAAAGGGATCCATGAGCTGGACTTCCAGGTTCTACAGTTATATGTTTTCCAGTACAATTTAACTCTGTGTACAATTGTACACAATTTCCTTGCGTGTTAATTGAAGAAATTCGATTGTCGAAAGCATCTGGCAGTGGAGAGACACATTTGTTTGCGTTTATTATGGTATTTGCACCTTTTTTAGTTTACAAATTTGAATTAAAAATTCTGTTAATAACCTTTTTTGTGTATTTTTTAAAGCTTGACGATTCCAACTACCGTAAAACTCGAATTATATGCCCATGGGACCTTATTGTTTCAAACCCCCAAAAATGATGGGGCTATATTCCGGGGGGCTTTAATATTTCGAGATTCCTTAAGATTAAATATTCCTTAAGGTTTCCAATACAGTACCTACCATTTTACTATGTATTACCAATATACTACTCAAATTTTTGAATGTATCTAAAAATTTTGAAAATTCTCATATGTAGTTTATATATTTTCTCATTATTTACTGTAAAATATTGCCGTTTTTAGAATGTTTATATATTTTAAGTGAAACAAGCATCAATTTGTACATAATACTAAAGAAAAGCGCTAAATATTGTTTATTTATTTGCTGAAAACATAAAAATGAATGGGGCTTTATTCCGGGGGGGGGGGGGGGGCTTTATTTTTAAAAACATACCTTTTACCATGGGGCTTTATTTAGGGGGCATATAATTCG
>JAQGAA010002383.1:0-12811 GCA_034696425.1 Isotoma viridis | reverse complement strand
GGAGCTGACCCAGCAAAGAAAAATAGAGATGGAATGCTCCCAATTGAACTTTGCAAAGACGATGATATTGCAGATTTGCTGCAGGGTAATTCAGCTTTGTTGGATGCTGCCAAAAAAGGAAACCTTGCCAAAGTGAAAAAATTGTTGACACCAGACAATATTGTAAGCAAAAAATCATCAACAAATTAAATTTCTAGAATACTTCCGAATATTTTTTTATAATATACATTGAAGAATTGAACTTTTTTATTTAGACATGTCGGGATACTCATGGGAGAAACTCAACCTGTCTGCATTTAGCTTCAGGTAAGAAATAATAAGTTTATGCCAGTTAATTTTTTTAAATTAGCAAATTGGAAACTGAAATACTTAAATATATTTTGAATTTAGGGTATAATAATCTCGAGGTTGGAGAATACTTGCTTGAGAAAGCAGCCCAATGGAATATCGAGATTGTAAACAGAACTGATCGTGGAGGACTAATAAGCTTGCACAATGCGTTAGTATTCAATTTTCTGGTTCTTATTTTGATTTAAACAATTAATGAACCATGTTTATTTTTATATTAATTTTTGTAATCTTTACTTTTACAGATCATCGTATGGGCACCTTGATATTGCAGCCCTTTTGATCAAATACAACGCTCATGTCAATGGTTGGTTCCGTTGATTTACTAAAACTTATATTGCATTTAAACACCATGCAGGTCTTCCATAATCTTGAGATCTTTTCTATTAAAGCGACGGACAAATGGCTGTTCACACCACTCCATGAAAGCGCTCAAAAGTCAAGAACCCATTTGTGTGCTCTGCTACTGGCACATGGAGCTGATCCGTTCGCCAAGAACCAAGAGGGGCACACACCAATTGATCTCGCGGTCGCTGAAGATGTTCGTTCATTGCTTCAGGATGCAATGACAACGGCACAGTCACTGCCAGTAACTCTATCTGTGAAGATGACTGGAGTTAAAACCCCTTCGGTGATTCAATACCCATCAGTTCCTTGTGGTGCTAGTGGTAGTAATGCAAACGGTTCGTCCGCCAATGGGGCTGCCGCAGCCGGTGGTTCTGGAGATTCTGACGTTCCTGTTGCCAATGAGACTGTGATAATGCCATCTGGGAATCCCTTCCTGATTCCTATTAGATCGCTTTTATCTTCCGGTGGTGGAGATGGTGAAGCAGATCCAGGAAGTCAAAATGCCTCCATATCATCTGCAGTTATTGCTGCAGAAGCTGAGCTAAAGAAAGAGAAAATGAAAGCGATAGTCAGCTTTCTAACTTCCTTAAGCTTGGATCATCTCAAGGAAACGTTTGAGAGGGAACAAATCAGTCTTGAAATCTTAGCTGAAATGACTCACGACGATTTGAAAGGAATTGGTGTTGTTGCTTATGGTCATAGACACCTACTTTTGAAAGGAGTTGACAAGATCAGATCGAGTATGGGAGGAGGTACAATGCTTATTGAGTTGCCTCGTGATGATAGGGAGTTTTTGGCTGTGGAAGAAGAGATGCAAGCTACTATTCGACCTCATAGAGACAATGGGCATGCTGGAGGAGTTTTTGTTCGATATAATATTATGACGGTTAGTTCGAATTAATCAAGTCTTCTCAAACTACTAAAATGTCTAATTCGTATTAAGCTGATTTACAATTAATTAGGTTATATTTATATTTTTTATCTGCAAATAGATTCAAAAAGTAAGAAATCCGAAGCTATGGGAAAGGTATATTCATAGAAGAAATGAAATTGCTGAAGATAATGGAAGAGAGGGTGCAAATGAAAGAATGCTGTTTCATGGCAGTCCTTTCATACCGGCAATTGTACACAAAGGATTTGATGAAAGACATGCTTATATTGGAGGTACAAGAAATTGAAATTGTTTAGATTTTGTTGGGATTGGGACTTAAGAAAAACCAATTTAAAATTGATGATTTTTACGTTGTTATTTGTTCCTAGGCATGTTCGGTGCGGGTATATACTTTGCCGAGCACTCTTCTAAAAGTAATCAATACGTATATGGCATCGGAGGTGGCACAGGTTGTCCAGTTCACAAAGATCGATCTTGTTATTCCTGTCACCGTCAACTTCTCTTGTGTAGAGTTGTTCTTGGAAAATCTTTCCTCCAATTTACTGGAATGAAAATGGCCCATTCACCTCCTGGTATGATCTACATTGCTTGATTTCTTTATTTTGCATTCATAGCTGAAAAAACCTGCGTAATGCTACAAAATTAATTTTCCCCTAGCTGAATTAGTCACTGCAATTGGTACGAGTTAGACCAATTAAGCGTGCCATCGGGGATTTAAAAAAAAATTAACATATCCAGCATAAGCGTAAAGACATACCTGTTCCCCTCTGTACACAACGTATTCAGGATACGTTAATCCACCAGCAGACGGTCTACCAACAACAGAGTGATGGCCTAAAGAGATACGATTGTTTAGAATGTTTCACTAAACTTATGACAAGTCGTGAATTAATTAAGTGTCGTATATTTTAAATCGTAATATCGTAACCGTATCCGTATCATAAGGTAAATGTATGTGCAATTGTGCAAATCAAGTTTCTGTTTATAATTGAAGGTTGTGAGTTTTTAAGGCTATAAAGGGTAAAGATGATGATTATTGTTACTGTCTTGAAAATCTGTATGTTTACACGCTGATATTTCCTAAGTTAAAACCCAAAAAATTGCTACTTTAGTTTGTTAATTATGAAAAACGCTTTTGATTATCAAAAATGAATTACCCAATGAAACAAAATCAAGACAAATTGCTTCACCGAACCGAACGACCGATCGCTCACCAAGAAACTCGAATGAACTTACTCTGACTCAGTTTTGATATTTTTGTACAAATTTTCGTCATAATCAATCTAATGAATTGCTATTCATGTGATTTTTAATCATCTTGATATTGATACTACACTCAGCAACAATTGTAATATTAGAAAATTAAAAAACACAAGAAAAATTGATTTAACCGTTTGATAATCTATAAATGTTAAATGTTTTTATATGAAGAGAAAAGAGAAGAAAGTCATATGTGTAAAGTTCTCGATGTTCGATGTACATGTTGACGTAAGACATCTTTGTCTTGAATAAAGTGTCGTAAAAATCGATGTTACAGTTTCAGTCTACTATCTTTTAATTAAATTCTTCAGTTTAAGGAACTAAATAGCACCGTAGACTTCTTTATACGTCTTGTGTCCTTTTGATGTTGATGCAACAGCTTTTGTTGCAGGTAGAAGTGGATCCATTTCTTCTAGCGCTTCTGGCTTCATTTCACATTTACATACGAGAAAACAGATTACAGCAAACATCTAAAAATCCAGAATAGTTACTTAACACTAATAAGCATTTCCACGTCAAAAAATCGCTTCTACTTTGTACTTACCACTATCAATTGCAATCCAACAACAACAAGTGTTCCAGTTCGAAAACCTACGTAATCATATAAAATTCCAGAAAGTGAAGGTCCTACAAATGAGCCTAAAGCAAACATTGATGTCCACATGCCAGAAATTAATCCATAAGTACCGATGTCATCTGAAAATCCGGCTTTTCTACATAAAGTATCCAAGCCTATTCATTAGTAAGTTGCTCATAATAAATAAAAAAAACATAATATTAGTTGACGTCTTGCGTACATGGCATCCCGTAATCCTTCAATAAATGCTGAAACTAAAACCGCTCCAAGTCCTATTCCCTGAATAACTTGACCAACGATGACCGCCCACAGGGACCTTTAAAAGATTAAATTAGTACATAAGAATAATTTTACTCTTCCAGCAGCTATGTAGCATACGTACGTTTCAAGTGGCAAATAAGGTATTGGGCCGATGAGACTGAACCCAATAATAATTAGAAGAGATCCAATTAGCGTAATGTACTTGAGTTGGGTAATCCGATCACAAAGCCATCCCCATAATGGGGCTGACATCGCGTAAGTACCACCAGCGACGATAAACACTGTTCCAGTTGTAAAAGGTGTCAAGTTGAACTATTTCAGAAAGTATATACAAAAACCAATTATCCTAATGAATTACATACCCCCGCCCCCAATGCACTATAGTACAAGTAAATTTTTAACTGATGGAAAATTACCTGTCTAATGTGAGGTTCTAAAGTTGCATTAAGATATCCGATGCTAGTTGATGCAGTAAAAATACTAAACGCTGCTAAAGCGATTGCAGGTACTTTAAAAAGCTTTACTAATTGAAATCCAGAAGATTTCTCATTTTCTTCTGAAAGCTCTTTGATTTTTCTTGTTCGTGGTAACACAAAATGTGTACAAAACGCTGCGACCAGTAAAAGACCCCCGACTGTTACAAAGGGTAATGTGTAACCTCCGACCTACACAAATGTATTATAATTTATAAAGCTTTAAAATACAAACAAAACTTGGGCTTCAAATAATTTTTCGTATATCACATTAAATTGTCTATACTTGATATAAAAATCCTCCAGCCATCGGACCAATTATCAACCCAAACCCATAAAATGTTTCCATTGTTGCCTGAAAATTAAAAAAAAAAGCATAACCAAAAGATTCTAAATTTGAAGCTTTAAAGATAAAACTTACAAAAGTAGTCGCTACAGAATTCGGGAATTCCGCAGCTATAATTACAAAAGACGCTGTAATAAAAGCTGCCTCCCCTAACGCTTCAATAATACGTGTAACAATAGACAAAGAGATGAACGTTGTACGGTCATCGATGTTATCTAGAAATCTTTCCAAAAATTATACAAACAAGTCATAAATTTTTTAGCAAAGTTTTACAATTTTTCACTGCTGTATAATTTCATTCTGGTTTTCCATACCCGAATAGAATTGAGCAAGTGGCAGTGGTAAGAATTCCAAGATTAAATACAAGTTTTGGGCCAATTTTGTTCATCTGAAAATTAAAAAATTTTGTCGTGATGTAATCATAATTAATAAAATTGATAAATGTGTTTTGATTCATTTTAATATTTACTTGTGACCCATAAATAGGAGAAATAATAAAAACAGTAAGCTCAAAAACTCCGAACACAAATCCATACTCTGTTGCAGTAGCCCCTTTTTTCTCAGCCTATATATTTTTTTCAAAAAATACATAATTAAAAATGTTTCAAATTTTACAAAGGAACTTTTCATAAATTTCATATTCATACCTCCGCCGGATAAAATGGAGCCTGAAGGGAAATAACCATAGCTGAGAAAAACTCAACAAATAAAAAAACAATAAAAGTTAGCCATTGTCTTTTATTAAAACCTGAACTACTGTCCCCTTCCGTTGCAATCATATGAATTCTCTCATCCGAAGTTTGATCATCAGAATTATCACTAAACTTATTTAGCACATCAGTTTCAGCTAAAGCATTTCTTGAGCCTGCACGAGATCTTGATTCTGAACTACCAAGGCCCCCCATGAAACCTCGTCTCCCTACAGCCATATCATTATCACTTGAAGAACTTCTTTCAGAAGTACTTGCAATAGCTGGGAGAGGTTTAATATTAGATCTCTTTATATAAAAATCATCCGAAACATTAAAAGGCATTTTTGATGATTCAATTGAATGTGATGCAGATACAGAGTCACTGTCAGAAGCTCCTATTGTAAAAGATGGCCTGGGTCGGTTTGAAATTGACTTGAGTCGGATACTATCATCATCCCCACTATCACCAATACCCCCACAGCCCTCCGGTTCATCATTTTTTCTATTTCCACTCTGATTATCTTGAAGATCTGAAGTTTTAGAAGTTAATGGAATTTCTGAAAACTTTCCTTGATCTTCTAGAGTCGAAGATTTTTTATTCTCAAATTGCACCCGTTTTTCAATCTCAGACTTGAGAACATCTTCCCCTTCCGTTTCGTCCATTTTTACTTATTACGTACGTCTAAAATCAATCTTAAATTTGTTCTTTTAAGTTGATATATCAAATAAAAACAAAAATAATTACGTGTTTAAGGTCTTTAACTTTATTTCACTTCAAACTTTATGTACAACATAATGATTGCCGTTTTTTAGCATGTTTTATAATATTGGAACAAATAAAAACAAATTCGTCACATGCACACAATTTACTCTTATCAATAAATTACACGTGCAGATAATTGATAACAACTCACTCGTCATCGGTAATCAAAAGGACAAAATTAATCAAAATTAATCAATTGCTTTGCTCTGCTAGTTATTCATACGAATTCATTTTACTCAAAATGAATAAAAATATGCAGATTATTATCGAAATCAATACAAAATTGTTGTATAAGGGAAACCTAATGAAATTGTTTAGTAAATTCAGCTGGACATGTGGATTCAAGTTCAACTTTTATAGGCATCGCATAATATCATCAGCTAGTTTTAAGAACATTTTAACAGTCCAGCAAAAATACTCAGGTAGACAGATAGAATAAGAATATTATTAACATGGAACAAGTTTTATAGGTGCAAAAAATGCCTGCAGTTTTTTCCTTCTTTGCTTTGTAAGTATATAACAGGTGCTTTGATTTGTATTGAATTTTTTCCCGAAGAAGAGTAGGAATGACTTATGTAACACGGAAACACGATATACTTTTATATAAATATAAAGTTTAATTAACCTAAAGGATATCTTATTTCCATATTCGTGCAGCTAATTAATGTTCTTTTAGAGAGTTTGTCCAGTTCATTTTGTAGAGTAAAAGTTGCTACTACTCACTGCAGCCATATTAATGCAGCCTATGATAAACATAAACTTAGTACTGTGTCTTATTTCATTGTATGAAAGGCGAACAAGACACATTTTATATGTGTCCATTTAAAACGATTTAAAATTAGAGTTTCAAGATTTGAAACCATAAATAACCAGCCCCATTGAAGAAAGGTTAGACAAATATTTGCTGGATTTCAAAATTGTTTCAAAATGTCATATGGGAAATGATGTATGAATCACTAGTAGTTAGTGTTACTCAAATAAACTTACTTTGGCTCAGTTTTTAATAATTTTTGTGCATATTTTAAATCATTTTATCATAATCAATCGAAGGAATTTTATTTTTAATAACCTTGATAATGTTGAGTTACGTCAATTACGAGTTATGTATGTCTGTTATGATTTTAAAGTTATATCAGATAATTCTGTAAATGATGTAGTCATCCGTATCATTATAATATTAGAAAATAAAAAATTAGAATCGACGATTTCAAACGCTTGAGTCTATTTTAATGTTAAATGTTTTTATCTTTGAGGGAAGAGAACAAAGTCACACTTTCAAAAAAAATATGTGTAGAAGTTCTTGGTATTTGATGTACTTAATGATTAAGAAACAGTCTTTTGTTTTGTAAGTGTCTTAAAAATTTGCTATATTTTAAATTTATTATCTGTTAAATGTAGATTAAATAGTACCATAAGGTTCTTTATAAGTCCTTTCTCCTTTTGATGTTGATGCAACAACCTTTGTTGCAGGAAGAAGTGGATCCATTTCTTCTAGCGTCTCTGGTTTATTCTCACATTTACATATAAGAAAACACATCACAGCAATTACCTTAAAAAGTTCAGAAATGTTCATTCCTTCAATAAACAGCATTTAAATATTTAAACAATATCATAATCTTCTGAACATATACCATTATAAATTCTAAGGCAAGAACAGAAAGTGTTCCAGTTCGAAAGCCCACGTAATCATATAAAATTCCTGCAAGCGTAGGTCCTACAAATGAGCCTAAAGCAAACATTGATGTCCACATGCCAGAAATTAGTCCGGAGGTACTGATGTCATCGGGAAAACCAGCTTTTCTATGTAAAAATGTCCAAATCCATTTCATGAGTAGAATTTTATGGAATAAGCGTGATTGTTGATTTCAAATTAAAAGTAAAAGATTTTCGCATACATGGCATCTCGTAAAGCCTGAACAAACGCTGAGACTAAAACTGCTCCAAGTCCTATTCCTTGAATAACTTGACCAACGATAACGGCCCACAAGGACCTTCAAAAGGCTCATTAGTTTGAATTAGAAAATAATCTGTGAGAAGCTTAAATATTTGTTTAGCAAACTTACTTCTCAAGAGGCAAATATGGAAAAGGACCGATAAAACTGATTCCAGTAATGAGTAAAATGCATCCAATTAGTGTAATGTACTTGAGTTGAGTTGTTCGATCACAAAAGCGTCCCCACACAGGAGCTGATATTGCATAAGTGCTACCAGCAGCAATAAATACTGTCCCAGTTGTTAAAGGTGTCAAGTTGAACTTTTTCAGAAGTATAATAACGATATTTGTGAAATTTTACTAATGCCATTTGAATATTTTATAATAATAGTATAATTAACTGATAAAACTTAATTTACCTCTCTTATGTGAGGTTCTAAAGTTGCATTAAGATATCCGACGCTAGTTGATGCAGTAAAAACACTAAACGCTGCTAAAGCGATTGCAGGTACTTTAAACATTTTCACTAATTGAAATCCCGAAGACTTCTCTCTGTTTCTTGAAAGCTCATTAACTTTACTTGTTCGTGGTAGCACGAAATAAGTACATAAAGCTGCGACCAGCATAAGACCCCCAATTGTTACAAAGGGTAAAGTGTAACCTCCGATCTATAAAAGTATTAATTTATCAAATGCTAAAAATAAAAATTGTACCTCAAATAACCTTTTGTATAATAATTGATCATTTAATTGCAAGTTTTGCAAGTATACTTGGTACAAATACCCTCCAGCCATCGGACCAACAATCGTCCCAATTCCAAAAAATGTTTCCATTGTTGCCTGGAAAAAATAATTAAATTATGTCCCGTGCTAGAAATAAGATTTCTAAAAATTACTCATCTTTAGGATAAAACTTACAAAAGTAGTGGCTACAGAGTTTGGAAATTCAGCCGAGATAATTACAAAAGACGCTGTAACAAAGGCTGCCTCACCTAACGCTTCAACAATACGAGTAGTAATAGACAATGAGACGAACATTGTACGGCCTTCGATTTTATCTAGAAATCTTGAAATTGTCACAAAATTATTCAAATTATAGCAACCTCAAAAGCTTTATTATCAAAATCTTTTAATATATTTTTTTTAAATTATTGCATTCTAGTTTTCCCTACCCAAAAACAATAGCCGAAGAAGCTGTGGTAAGAATTCCGAGATTAAATAAACGTTTCGGGCCAATTTTATTCATCTGAAAGAATAATAATTTTGATCGTTCAGTCTTTTCTCACCTCACATTAAAATCGATAATAATCAATACGATCAATAATGTATTTCGGTGAATGTCAATAGCAATAAGTACCTGCGACCCAAAAATAGGAGAAAAAATAAAAACTGTAAGTGCAAAAACTCCAAAAACAAATCCATATTCTGTTGCAGTAGCCCCTTTTTTCTCGGCCTATATATTTTTTGTTGAATCATCTCACAGGAAAGTTAAAAATGCCTTCACAGAGTCACTTCTCATAAAACATCTTACATACCTCCGCCGGATAAAAAGGACCCTGAATGGAAAGAATTATTCCTGAGAAAAGCTCAACAAATAAAAAAACAATAAAAGTTAGCCATTGTCTCTTATTAAATCCCGTGCTACTATTCCCTTCAGAAGCAATCAGACGAATGTTCTCTTCAGTGGTTTGACCATCGTCAGAATCATCACCAATCTTATTCAATGCATCAGCTTCATCTAAGGCTTTTTTGGATCCTGCTCTTGATTCTGAGCCACCAGCAGGGCTTTTTCTTCCAACAGTAATATCGTTGTCACTCGAACCGATTCCAGAAGTACTTGCAATAGTTGGAAGCGGTTTAATACTAGATTTCTTAATGGAATAATCATCCGAAGCATTAAAAGACAATTTTGATGAATCAATTGAATGTGATGCAGATGTAGAGTCACTATCGGAAGCTCCTATTGTGAAAGATGGTCTGGGTCGGTTTGAAACTGATTTGAGTCTCTCATCATCCCCACTGTCGCCCTCCGGATTATCATTGTTTCCACCTGGATTATCTTGAAGATCTGAAATTTCAGAAGTTAATGGGACTTCTGAAAACATTTCCTGATCTTCTACACTCGTCGAGGATGTTTTTATCTCAATTTGCACCCGTTCCTCAATTTCAGACTTGGGAATAGGATCTTCCTTTTCGTCCATTTTTGATGGATATTTTAGTTAGTTCTCAATCCCCAAATCTCTTATATTTCAAATTAAACTAAACTACGAATTTAACTTTTATGGTCGTTTGTTATTGTAATTCAGAATATTTAATGATTTACATTTTAAGTATAGATTATTGGAAGACACAGACAAAACAAAACAAGTTAGTCACAGTCACATGCATACAATTTATTAGAAGTCTTATCAATAGTTGCACATGAAGATAAACGATAAAAACCGATACATGGGAAAACTAATAAATAATAATAATAACAAACATTGATCAAAATTTTACTTGCTTTTTGTTAGCTTTTCATATGAATTGAAATGTATTTTATTCCAAACAAATATACAGGTTGAATGACTTATCGAAATGAAATATCAAATTGTAGTGTAATCATTCCAGCTAGTGACACCTAAAGAAATAATCAGCTGGACATATAGATTCAAGTTCAACTTTTATAAGCATATACTAAAATTGACTCAGTTAGCATTTTAATAGTCCAGTAAATAAGGTAACATGAGTATTAAACAAGTTCAGGTGCAAAAAATGTATGCATTGCATTCTTATTGTTACTTGTGGACTTTTGTAAATAGCTTTAAATTTTATTGCCATTTTTTCAATAGACGAGCAAGAATGTCTTATATAATATGTAAGACATGTAAACACGATGCACTTTTACAAAACATTTTAAACTTACTTTTTAAAAAAAAAAGTTTATACTCATTTGAAGGCATCTTGCTTCTCATGTTTATGTAATTTAAAGAAGTGTTTAATTGGGTTGAAGGTTGATGATTACTGTTTATTTTGTCCATAAAATTTTCAAGAACAATGAGTTTTCTGCATAGCATGATCAACTTATCGCACTTGTGAATTTACTCAACTCAATAGCAATGCTATAAATAGCTGGGATTTCCATTCAATGCAGATACGAAATTAATTGATCCAAGTCTATCTCTTCCTATTAAAAAAGTTATATGTACAAAAAGCTACTATAAGTTCAACTGGGCGAACTCTCGAGAGTATTGGTATTTCCAATTAACAAAATCGCTTATTATTAAGTACTGGTTAGATTATCCAGTATTCAGCTAAAAATCATTGAATTCAAATGCTTACAAAACTCAAAAAAAACAATCAACTTGACCTTGAAGTAATAATGAATGATTGAATAACACATATCTGTAAATCTTCTTTATCCAACATTAACTTTGCTTTGACACCTGCTACTGATAAAAACGATTACTTTGCACAAGTATTTCATAATCTAGCACCCATTAACATGCTATAAAACTTAACGAAATCATAAAACCGAAAGCAATGCTTTGTAAGAATTTAAAGTAACCATTTGAAACTTAAAATTGTTTCCAAAATGGCAAAACTTTTCTTTATTTTTGGAATTTTGGCATTATTGCATGTTGCAAAATGCATGCCCTCATCAGGACTTCAAGAACTCAGAGAATTAGTTTTTAACGAAAATTATACTGTTCAATGGCAAGCTAATTTCGATACCAAAACGATTGACTTCAATCTCACAGTCAAAACTACTGGGTTTGTAGGGTTTGGAATTTCTCCTCAAGGGGCTATGACAGGAGCTGACATTTTTATCGGAGGAGTTTTACCTGATGGAGTTAGCTATTCCGATGTGAGACATTCAACTAAATCTCTTTAGGTCTAAATTATTTCTAGAAATGAAAACCATTTTTTAATACCGAAACAATTACTTGTAGGATTATCACGGAATAGATAACGCCATGCCAGTAGTCGATGCAGTAAAGAACTGGGAGCTGATCGATTCCAATGAAGCTGATGGCATCACTTTCTTGCAAGTTCGACGAGAGTTGGACACATGTGACACAGAAGACATCAAAATAGTTGTAATTTTCCAAACATTTTGATTCATTTCGATATTCTTTTGAAATTACATTCTTCATCTTAAAACCTTTTCAGGATGGAACTCAAAAATTTATTTGGTCCATTGGCGAGACTGATGATTTGAGTTATCATGGATCTTCAAATCGAGGATCACGCTCCCTTCAGATTTTGGATGCTCAGACCCCTCCAATAAACTTGGACAATTACGAAAAGTTTCAGCTTCGAGGAAACTTTTCAACTCCAACCAATTCGGATACAAGATACTGGTGCAGAATTCACAAACGTAGTGCTACCAAGAAATCTCATATTGTTGCTGTAAGTTAATATTTTATTGGTGTTTTTAAAGAGAGTTGCAAACCCATGAGATAAAAAACTCTTGGCTCAAAGATTAATAATTAATTGTTAATTTTGTTTTAAAAGTTTTTGCCAATTTTGAAAACTCCTGAAGCTCTTGCTCACACTCATCATTATATGCTCAGTGTATGCAAGGCACCCCCAGGAGGTCCAACTGCTGAAGAAATTTTCGAGCCTTGGGTGGATTTCGAAGGGGAAGAATGTCATGAAAATGATCCTGTTCTTCCAGTGGAATATTGTAACCACAATGTATACGCTTGGTCTAATGGAGGAGAGGTTAGTTTTACAAAGGACTTTTTTAAACAAAAAAAATGTTTTTTCATTTAATTTTTTAGAACAAATGTGAATGATTAATTAATTTGCAGCAACTTGTCTTTCCCGAGGATATCGGAGTTCCGTGGGGAGAAGATGAAAACGAATATTTTATGTTCAATGTCCATATCAACAATCCAGACCTTGTTGATGCATCCTTTGAAACTGGAGTCACT
>JAQGAA010002382.1:0-12812 GCA_034696425.1 Isotoma viridis | reverse complement strand
GCTCACTACCGCAATGTAATATTTATCAGACTACATAATATTATTCAAAAATTAAAAAAATGTTTTTTACGTATTGTTTTTTTTTACAGATTATGCAACTTTAGAAGATTTTGTTTGGGTTAATCTAGTATGTTTTGCGGCTTAATAAATGATTTTTTTGCATTTTTACTGAATTGAAACACTAATGAAAGAAAACCAAGATACAAAGAAAGTAATTAGTTCAGCGGCCTAATGTTATATTAGAGTTTTCGATATGATCAAATAATCAAACTTTACCAGTAGTGAATATACTTATTACGTAGATAATATGACATATGATTCAATATTGCTTAAGAAGGGGAAAAGAATTTCATTTTTATTAGACAGTCATGCAAATAAATAACGAATTTCAATAAAGTTATAGTTTTGGAATTTTCATGCTACTCGTTACAGGTTTGTCTGGAAGATTAGAGAACTTTTCTCATATATTCGTAATATCATAAATGTTGGACGGTGTGTACTAATTTGGCTAGTTTACCATTCTTTTAATAATATGCAAAAGACATTGTGCTGAATCATGAAGCAATCTATCTGGAAGTCTAGACTAGGTATGGAATGGTAAAAATAATAAAAAAGGATAATTTAGTAGTTAGTAGTTAGTCATAGTTGTAGAAGATAGAACACGAAGATCTGTGAAACATTCATTCCATTACTGGAGAGTTTATAAGAGAAGTTGCCCATACAGATAATACTGGTTATATTTTGATACTTTGTGTTGTGACGAGGGTGATTGCTTTTGGAGAAAGAGAGAAAGAACATAAACTGTAAGAACGAGTAGGGTATTTTTGCAGATGCTGGTAATGTACGATAAGTTTCTTTAATGTGTGCTAAATTGCTTTTAGGATATTTTCCCTTGACTTCTTCTTTCATTTGTTACATTACCCAGCGATAAGCGAGGAAGAAGGCTATATTTACAAGTAAGGCAGAAAAAGGAAAATTTACTGCATTGCATTATTTTAGTTGGCTAATATTCCATGGTACTGACTCGTGGTTGAGATGGTGGTGGTGGCTTCACGGAGTCGATTTAAGTCATTCAGTGCGGTTATTGTATCTCTTGCGTTGTGAGCTGACGTTTCCATTTCTTCACGTCTTAAGCTGATGCCATATCCTCAATTTTTAGATACTTTAGCTGTGTTCTGTATGTCACATAAATATATCGTTAATATTATAAGCATGGGCGTTAGTCATAAGTATAAACTCAGAAAGGATGGATGCTTAGTATCTCTTCTATGAGCCTTTAATGGCATCCCCATTGAGAGGTACATTAGATGGAAAAATCACTTAACTTAATATTCTACACGAAAAATGTAAAATCCTTTATGCTCATGAAAAATTTGCATGAGAAGGATGAATTTCAAAGTCAAACTGGAGAAAGTGTGGTTTTACTCCATGCCAGCAAAAATCACTTGAAAAATCTTTGCTTTTAGGAGCAAATCCAAAATATATAATGTGGTCTATGTACCAAATACTCAGATAATATGTGTTGCTTTGGGTTTACATGTAGGTTTTAAAAAACAACAGGTTTAGCTTGTTTCTGATGAACGAAAAAAATCAAAATTTTGAATTATGTTATTCTTGCCTTGCATGCCAAAATCACACTAAATTTAAAAAACCGTCCATCTTCGTCACATACTAGTAGTTTATTTGTTCGGTATATGGTAACGCTGACACATCACATTTCAAAATTACAAAGCATAACAGAGGTTTTCGATGTTTTGAAGTGTGGAAAGGCTGCTTCTTTTGGGGCTCGCTGCTTTTTAATCAGAGATGACGGTTTAGAAAAGCTTAGCATATGCCTGTACAGTGAAAAGTGCTGATGTAAAAGTTATTTTAAATTGATCTTTTGATATATGATTGGAAAAGAGGTTCCTCTCGCCTCTTTCTCTCAGAAGGTTCTATTTGAGCAAAATGTGTTGTTGGGTTTGGGCAAGTTGATGTTAGGTGTATGAATAAAAGTGACTTGGAAATGTGATCTTTTTCCAATTTTCTCTCAACAAGAAAAATTCAGTCTCAGAGGACGACAGTTATATTTATGATACGTGATCATAGAAAATCTATACATGAAGACGTGAATGTCTGCTGACATTATGGAAATTTTAAGAAATATCAGCCTCATTCATCCTTTTGCTAAAGCTACATGTTGCCTAGTCTTGTATTCATTGTGTTGATGTGTACCAAATTCAACAACATAATAGTCTGACATGATGATATGTGAGGTGTTTGCTAGAAAACATACATTCTACACCAGTTAAAGGAAGTTGTAACCTGTAAAGTCTATATAACTTGTGTGGGGTGCTGTTTGCATTTTTTTCTCTGATAAAAGTGATTGTAGATTGGGTGTTGGAAATGATGTTGATATGCAAGATGGATGGATACCTAACTGCTCATATAAATATACTTTCTACTTGTGTGTGTAATGTTAAAATACCACTTTCACCCCAAGCAAACTCAATGTATTTTCTAACTTGCTGCTGTTTATGAGCTTATTTCTGTTTGTCGATTGGAGGAAAGAAGTATTGATCAAGGCACAATCTTCTCGTTTGCGATAGAGACTTTCTCATCCTTTTAAAACTAATATTATATGAAAACGACCTACTATAGTTCTTTCTCTATGCAGGTCGGCTGATATGTTTCGTAGTGAACTCAAAAATAAATGTGTTGGTGCTTGTTTTCCGTGTGTTCTTACATCAGACTTGACTGTAGAGGGAATAAACAAGTGTTGACGAGATGAATATTTCACGGGGATTTCCCTTCTTTTGAAAGAAACTCTTCTCATAAGATAGATAGGCTGTCTACTTTATGAAATGAGTTTCAACTGTGTAGAAGATACTTGTAAGAAATATGGGCTTTGAATGCGTCTTCTCTTCTGTCTTCCTCTTATCCCACTAAGGAAGCTCTCTTCCATTTACCGTAGATGCATGGCTAATCTTAAAGAGTTTGGTCGGAGCTTTAAATAAACTTGGAAGAAAAGTAACGAACAAGTCCACTACAGATAAGGGAAGACAAATGTAGTTCTCTTTACCTTGAAACACCTTTTATATTCTGTCAATTTTGTCCCTTATGTTTGTATGAAATTGTAACTCATCAACTTATTCAATGGCATAGAAAGTATGTTTTTAGAGGAAGGAAGGATAAGAAAGTTACTATATAGTATTATTATCTTATACTCTTTCTAACTGTTGGAGATGGCACGTTTACATTTACAGTAGTGGGGGAACAGACTAGGCAAGTTAATTTCATTCCAATTTCTTTTCTTACATCTTTCCATGGTCTACTTTACGTTCAACTTAAGTCCAGGGCTTTTTCTCTGAATAAATCAACACGGAAAAGTAAGACTGTATTTTCAAAACTTCAACATTTTACTTTCATCTAACAATCTACACATGTACATGAAAAAAGAACATAGCAAAAAGTAAGATGTCTATTTAGGATGTACATATCTAGATTAGAGAGGCAGTGTACTGTATACAATACGTTTTTTGAAGGGTTAGGAAAAGGAAAAAAACTTTCACCTGCTGATGCGGATTAGGAAAGTTCTTGGATTTTTTGTAATGCTCTTTATACTTTCAATAGTTTTGGAAAACTATAGATGAAAAATTTGTGGTTCTTCACATACACATACTCTCCCCATGTTTGCCACCTGCCTGGCCTAGAATCTTGAGCCACAAGTATAGGCAGTAGTTTCCAATCTAGTTTGGATAAAGAATAAACTTAGATTTGTTTTGTGAGTACCAAGTATTGTTACATAGTTTAATAACAATATTGGGCTTTATGGAGCAAACTAAGTATAGGCTTTGATTCAAAATATATGAACATTGTAGAAAAAAACATTTAAGAATGTTCATATCACAGTTGTCTAAAAAAAATTATAGCAAAATATTGTATTTGATTATATTTTTCAGAATCTAAAAAGTTTTTCCTCGTCGCCAGTTATCTATACACAAGTAAAAAAAGTAAAAATGTTGGTCCGTATCGTAAACTCCATATATGCTTCTACTTTTTAGAGTGGATAAACTTTCTTCGGGGTTTTGTTTTCTCCTTTGAAATTTGCCATCCGTTTTATGAGTATAGATACTACATAATAGCATACATAAACGGACTTCAACTGTGCCCCAGGATGCGTGGATGAAGTAAATTCTTGAATATTTTCCTTTTTTAACGAAGGAGGTTGTTGCATACTATATATACTTTTAGTACGCAAGTTGTAAAGAAAGTTATTAAAGGAGTTGAGTTCAATAGAGTTTGTTACTTGGATAAGTAGTCTGCACAATAAGGAGGATGAGGATCATTATTGCTTGTGTGTATGATAAAAGCAGGTGAAAGCCTGGAATTAAAATTGTGAAATGTGTATATGTATGTACGAGGCACCAAGGTAGCTGAGTATTAAAGAAGAGTAATACTATGATGTGTAATATAGTAAATAGGGAAATAGAGAGCCCCTGGTGTTATGTAAGACGAGAATTATATACGATACAGAAATTACATTCTAAAGATAAGCCTTAGAGAAGCAGTAGAGTTTCCTGGTGAAAGTAAGGAACAGGATCTTCAGTAGTTCTAGTAGAAAGTGGTACTTTCTCATATTATATTACACCACATCGTCTCTCTCATCTTTAGGACATGGGGTGTCTATAAATGTGTCTGGCGAGGTGAGAGAAGTAGGAATAATGTAAGGTACGATACATCTACAGCTCAGTAGTGGTAGTAGATAAGCAAAATAAGTACCTGGGTTTCAGGTAAAGAATAGTAGACATGAAAGTATGATCATTTTCTTGCCTGGAAGTTATGATACTGTTGTAAATTTAAATGTAAATTGTGAGAGCTGAGATGATTTCCCTGTCCTTGGATGTAAAATAATGCTTCAAAATACTCACAAGGGTCTGTCGTCGTGTACAATGAAAATGAAAATATCTCATTCACTTTCACTCGTGCGTGGGAATATTGCCTATTTCAACATAAGCATGTACTACATACTATATAATGTAGGAATTTGTAGTCGGTGAGAGTTGTATACTTGGACCCACAGAATCCTACCGAATTTTGAAAGCCCTTAGGGTATGAATGTTGCCTCTGTGTAATAGAAATGGGGTACTTGAGTGTAATTCAGTTTAGTATCAACGTTGACTAAAGTGTCTATTTCAGACACTAATAACTTCTACATGCATACATATGATATTGTTGGTGCCATTTATTTATGCTGCTGATCAAGTAACGGCTTGATTAATTTTCTATTTCATGGAGTTATAATACAAGTTAGACATGCTCATTTCATTGGAAGGTAAGCGAAAAGGTAATATTATTGTCGACATTCACAAAGTTCATGACTTTGTTGAAAGTGAAGCCAATGACAATGAGAATTTGAGAGATTGCACCTTTCACTGTCTCACTATCTATTCTCTCTTGCATTCTTTGACTTTTAATGAAACAGTAAGAGTAGAAGTTTCATCTATGAACTTATACGTAAGACCTTTTACGCAAGTTTTGTGTTGGTTTGATATGTCGTGTAATGAAACAAATAATATATACAGTTAAATATTGCCAGTAGTTTTGGTAATATATTCAGTCTAGACTTGAAACTTGAAGGTTGTATCGTTGCCTCGAGTTTAACTGGATCTAGAGTTTAATTAAATTCACGGGTAGGTAAATAGGCATAAACAATTGTCCTGGGAATAGTTCAACTTCAACTCTACATGGTAGCTCAAGCAAGGAATTCGCTCTTTCTGTTTCAACTAACTATGACATGCCAGTAAACAAATGAAATCAGTCCTCTATTTCTCAAAATCTGTACTTACATCCTTCCCGTGTTTTATAATAAGAGTAAATGAGGAAAGAACATTAAAGCACTTGCAGACAAAGGTAAGCAATTGTTAGAAAAGAAAGCAAGAAGAAAGTATAGAGTATAGATACGGGTGTAACTCAAGAGATTTTAAAAGAAAAGAAAAAGTTGACAAGGGCTTGGGGTCTAAGAAGACCTATTAGTCCGAAGCAAACGGGAACAGGAAGTAATTATGATGTGGGACGGAAATACTTTGTATGGAAATGTTGGAAACCATTGCTCACTAATCTCATTACATTAAATTACATGGCTTTACATTACCGTTTTGAATAGGAGAGAAATCATGTAAATGATTACAGTATTCTTATTCCGTTAAATTACTGGTGCTCCGGAATTGTGATAAATTTAAAGAACCGTCGGGTATGAATAAATACAACGAGAAATTCTCAGTACAACAATAAGAAAAGGGATACTAAAAAGGAGAAAGTATTAGACATTTCTTACTCTGTGGTAGTAGCTAACTTGCTTTTCTACCTTACATTTTAGTTGTTTTATACCAATATTTTCTTCCATACTTAAAAACTTATCTTATCCCTTGTGTAATACCTACCTTGCTTACTCATAAACTAAAAGTAGCACAGGGAAATCTTTTTCCATCGTCTCTAGTCCCAAAGTAAGTAGTACTAGTTGTAGTATACTACTTAAAGTAGCTAATGGGTTAACAAATTCATGACATTCTGAGTATAATAGGCTTGTAGCTACTTTTAATAGTTAGGCTAAAGTAGAAAACCTATTCATTCTCTCTAGAAACAAAATTTCATTAATAGGTTTGACCCATCATCTATCTTACAGTTTTCATCCAAAAACTTTTACTTGAGAAAAACAAGTAGTATATACATGAATAGTACGTGTTGCCAGTTAAGTGTAACTCTTTTGTTCTCCATATTATTATACTAGTTAAACAGTAAGGTATCAACTTTGCGAACAAAATCCTCCTATTTACGAATCGAGTTACATTACGGGCCAGCAAAGTTGCTCCATTCAGCTAATGAGCTCTTCTGTCTTTATTAAGACTGGGATTTGAAGTAAACCCTGGTAACTTCATGAGAATGCTCAAGAGGTGTGAATGTTACTTTCTATCGTAGACCAGACGAGTTTGATATCGTTGGTCGTTGTTTTTCCAGACTTTCAGGGTTGCTGGATGAAAGGGGAGAAAGTAATCCTGTGAGTGGCGAGAAAATTCTCTCTCGCTTTCTCTTTTTGATTTTTCTCAAGCTATTTGGATTAACTGAGATTTTATGTTCAGCGCAATCTAAATTTTCATAGCGATGAGAATTCTTTAGATGACTAGAGATTACTATCGGAAAATGTGAACACAACGTTGCATGTTCTTTCTTATTAGTATTAGTGGACCAAGAAAGACTTAAGTCGAGGTATTAGTCCAGTTTGGCTTTGACATGGCTTTTGTTACGTAACTACTACACTGATGCAATGAATCAGTGGTTTTGGGTCTTTAAGTTGCTAGAAGGCATCTTTTACCCTAAAGTGAAGTAGTTTGGCAGGGATATGGTGGTCTTGTACATAGTATTTCACTGTGCCCATCTGGGATGCCATTTTCGATTTGGACAAAGTGTATTTGTTAAGCGGTTTGGAAATAAGATGTTGCCTCGATCGTACGGTGTAGTATAAGTAGTAGTAGCGGTTATAGTAAACCCATAAATTATGAATGGCCAGAAAGATCTGAGCCAAATCATGGAATACTGGAAAAGACCTTGTTCGCCTAGGGATATCCGTTTGTTTGAAGAAGAGGACGAGCGAGGCCATCGATCGGCTTCGTTTGTGTATGTAAACTGTGTGGCTATCAAATCCATGCAAAACACTTTGAAAAACGAGAGATGAACAATGGGTTTGAGAGACTTTGATTTATAAGGCTTTTACTCTTTGTAAGCCCTTTTCCTTATTCAAACCAGAATGATATTGCCCCTCGTGTATAGTGTAATAGTCTGCAGAAAGATGAAAGTTTTTTTTTTACTTGCCCGCTGGAGAAGTTGTTCAATTTTGAACCGACAGACCTTAACACCTTCATTTCTTTTTCTTTTTTACGATATAACTGGACTTTGTGATAGGAGACTTTCATAGTTCATAACTATATAGTCAGAAACTAGGTACTTGTTTATTATAGGAAAAATTATACTTTGAATTTGCAGCTTTATTTCCAGATCAGGTTCTCTTCTTTCCATGAAATTCCAAGTATTTACCCCAGTCACCAGAAGTCATGGTGGTATTATGATAGCACCCCCGTCCGCATCAAACTCATATTTTAGCAACCAATAGGAGACTTTCATAGTTCATAACTATATAGTCAGAAACTAGGTACTTGTTTATTATAGGAAAAATTATACTTTGAATTTGCAGCTTTATTTCCAGATCAGGTTCTCTTCTTTCCATGAAATTCCAAGTATTTACCCCAGTCACCAGAAGTCATGGTGGTATTATGATAGCACCCCCGTCCGCATCAAACTCATATTTTAGCAACCAGCGATAAAATCCGACACAAAACGGGTCTACCGTTTACTACGCTTCTATTTACGTTATCTTGTCAAAATTGCAATAGTATGGGAGTTTTTCCGGTACACAGATTGAACGAGTTGTACCCTGTAGTAAAGATCGCAGTCTGTATTATATATGTGACATTCGAACATTTATGTAACATTTGAAACCCGATACGAAATTCTTATTTGAGTCAATTTTGCTGACTCTTTTTTTGTGAAAAAAATATAACGAAAAATGTGGACTAGTAAAATACATACGTATAATTCATAATAATTGGAGAAAGTTTTTGCTATATATTCTGTCCTGTGTAGGTAAATAAATGGTCTGGTGTTTCTTTCCGACATTGTTTCGGCATAAGTTGGACAGCTTACTAATAAATTGATCTCTAAAACAGAGCAATTATGGTTTTCGGAATTTAATAATGAAAGAACTTTCTTTGTAAAATTTCAACTATGAATATTACATGCGAAAACTTTGTGACAATTTTCTACATCGCATTGAGACGGCAGCTGGTTGTGATCTGAATGCACAGCTACGTGAAATATGGGCATCACAAGAAATAAAGAGATGTTGGTTATCGCTTTTACTTTTCTATAAAAAAGAGTACTAAAGGATGCATAGAAATGGTCTCTTGTTTGCAACACTTTGTATTAAAACGAATGAATTATTAGGCTCATTGGGTTACGCTGTCTGAAACATGCTCATCGGCATAGCACTGGAGATTTGTTATCTGTAATACAGTATGACAGGAGAGTAGCATAATTTAGTGTAGTTTGAGCTATTCCAGTCGATATGCGAAGCTCAGTTAGTTTTGTAATGTCTGACGCTGCTGCTGCTTATACTGGGTCCTACTACTTGCTAAATGTAGTCACTTGCATCGCTTTTCCCAGAGCAAGAATGCATGATTAGGGCATGTGGGCAAACAACTCAATCCTCTCTCCTACCGTCGAAGTCGATGTGAATTATGAAGGAAGATGTTGGTACAGCAAACATTCTGGAGGATTTATTCCTTTAAACCCAGTGATGTGTTTAGAGTGCGTTCGAGTTGGCGGAACAAGAAAAGCCCCTTTTTTCACGTATGGTTGGAACGCAATTTGAGTAGCATTCACCTATCTAAAGACAGTTTAAACCTCCAAAGGATTCATATTGGGATATCTTTCGTATGATGTAAATGAAGCAATCGATGCAATTTTTGAAATGTTTTTTGTGTACCTTAGGATAACCGTATGACTTTCACCTCAAGCCAAAGAATCATATGAAAGTCATATTCGATTGAATTGTGAAGGATTTTTTTTCCATAGCTATATTATAGCTTTCACCTCAAGCTAAAATAAAATCATCTGCATTACTTGTAGTCGAACTCACGCCTTTGAATAGAAAGAATTGCAGACTTGTTACATGAATGAAACGAAGGATCAACTCACACACCCTATATTAATGTGTCATGCTGAATAACAGAGTGAGTTGGGTAAACACATGGAGAAAGTGGTTAAGAAAATATTTTAAGAAATCCTGAAACAGGATAAATGAGTTGAAAGGGCGTTGAAAGTAATGGTAATGACAAAACAGAAAAATGGTTGCTTTGCTAAGAAAAGAGCGAGAAAAGATGAAGTGTCCTTCAATCATCATGGGTCACCCCTGGCTCTATCCTGCATACTTCCTCTCTCGTCTTTTTTACTCTTCTTCTATGGTACTTTCATATAGAAAAATTGTTGGTGAATAGAGCTGAAGTTTCCAAGAGGTTAACTTTTTAGTCCAATTTTGGTAACGTCTAGAATTGCACCTCTGAGTCACATTCGTCAGTCTCTTGTAAGTTTATTTTAGTTCAACCTAAGGAGCTCCTTTGGTCTTGCTGCTAAACTACTACCTCTACTACCACATTACAACTTCTTCCTTTTCATCTTTCTTGTGTTGTTGCTAAGTTAAGCTTAGAGCTTAAACTTAGCTCTGACTACACTTTGTAAGATACTACTACTCCTGCTGGTCCATAGATTTAGAATAGTGTCTAGAAGCATTTAGAGTATCAACTAGTAGTAGTGTGGAGCATCAGAAGAAACTAGACTGGCAGGGATGATGATGATTCTACTATGAATATTGTGCTTATCTTAGAAAACCCTGTTCTTCATCTCTGTGAGACCATTTCTCCTCCCTTTACTTTTGACTGCTCTGGGGGGACTAACTCACTGAAGACGATGCAATAGTGTGTTGTTCAGTTCAATGTGTTCCTCTCCTCTAGAGCTATCAGTTAACCTTCCTTCCTTCTGCCTAAAACTCAAACTCTTCTTCTTTTCTATCTTGGAATCTCTTGCTTCTTCTTTTTCCTCTTCAAGAATCTTAATATAACCTTTTCTCTAGCTCTAGCTCCTTTAATCCAGAAAATGTTCAGGGAGTTATGGAAGTAAAGATAAGTTTACTAGTCATTCTTCATATGACTTTATTGCATTTGTAGAAACTCTGTACGTATTTAATATATGTATTTCTGTGGGCTCATGTTGGCTTGAATACATGGTACTAATATATAATGCTTAGATTATAGAAGTCCCTTGAATCTCATCTTCTTCGTCATATAGTAGAAAGTGGTAGTAGTTATTGTACGTGAAATAGTACAAACTACCACAAGCCTAAAATCCTCCTGCTTTTTTAGATCTGAATAGCCGAGCACTCATAAGTATTTCTGTCTTCGCAGCACTTTGCTTCCTTTTTTTCTTTATTTTCTTTTCCAAGCCTTCTTCTCCATGATGCCGGCATGTCTTCGAATGGATGAAAGGAGGAAAGCAATAGCAAGAGAAAAGATAATGTTTTGTCATGACCATCCATGATGTTATGTCGGGTCACGTGCCGGGTATATTTGGCGTCAGTATATGCCTAAAATATTTATTTTCTTGAGAATATATCGGATACTTTTCGTGCTTGTGATGTAATAGACTCTGAGCGTTAGCCAGAACTCATTAGATAAATTTCTAGCGAAATATTTTTCCTTCATAGCTTAGCATTGATAACCAAGTGTTCAAAGTCAAAATTCATGCTATAGATGGACTTGAACACTGACGCAGAAATAAAGATGCAAATGCAGGGAATATGACAAGATTTTTACTAATTGCAACTTGCAAGCCATATGGTACTTCAAAGTTTGAAATGTGCCTGGAATGATGAGAATAAGTAATTAAATGACAGAGAGGATCCAAAGACTCCTCTAAAATAACGTAGGAGTGGTTTTGTGGAATGAATTTTAAAAGAGAAGACAGAGATCCAGAAAGAGTTTTCTGTATTATTAGATTCACATAATAAAGTAGGAATTTGTATGCGATGGGAAAGGGAAAGGAAAAAATTAAAATGAATGAGCTTTTGGTAAAGCTTAAGGATGGTTGACGGCGGCGGCTGGTTCTTTTTGGTTGTCATTTTGCTTTCAACTTGTAAAGAAAAGTTGGACCTAAAAATGTATAAATGATTTGGGTTGTTAACGGCAGTTTATGCGTATACTAGTAAGGAAGGAAAAGGATGTAATGGAATGATTGTTCAAGAAAAAGTACAGAAGAAAAAGATAAGTTAGGTGACATATTGAGCGTGTACACTAGAGAAGAGAACTCGAGTGATGAATTGGTTAAATAAACAAAACTAGAGTGGATGTGGATTGTGACAAGTGGATGTATGAAGAAGTGTATGTATTCTTAGTCACTTTTGTATGGAACGAGTCAAGCTTGAGTTTTTGAATTGGAAATAGGATTTCTGAGCGTATTATTATTATTACATAAAAGCATAGGAAAACCCAATCTTGTATTCTCTACTGAAAACAATGAATATCCGTCCGAAAGACAAACGAGCCCATCAGTTTTAACTTACAATATGAAATTTTATTTTTTTACAGTGCCATGAGAATTTTATTGCAAAAGCTACCTAGAGCCTGGATTGTGGACGAAAAGAAGGATGATGGATATACAGCTTTGCATCTTGCAGCTTTAAATAACCATGTTGAGGTAAGTTTTTTTTTCGTTTTAGTTATTTTCTTTGTAAACATTCATTGCAGGGAAGCTAAAATTTTAAAGTTATTTAGAGTTCACTTCAGTTCACTGCTATTACGCTTAAAAACTCTAATAAAATACAAAACGAATAAGCATAAAGAATTTCTAGACTTCATACCGTTTGGAAAGTTAATGATCAGTTAGCAAAAGATTTATGGCCCGTGGGGGGATCGAACCCACGACCTTCGCGTTATTAGCACGACGCTCTAACCAACTGAGCTAACGGGCCACCTTGAAAGCTCTGGAGATCAATGTGGTAACTAGCTTTAAGGCAGATTTGCAAGCACGTTATGAAGTTTTGATTAAATTGGCGTGTGTCCTTCTGCAAAGGCATAGGAATCCAGATAATCTATAAAAAATAATTTGGCTACGTACTCGCTGAATTGGGTGTTTGTGATATACGCTAATTATCTGGTACATCCTTGTTA
>JAQGAA010002381.1:0-12813 GCA_034696425.1 Isotoma viridis | reverse complement strand
GGGGCAAGTACGGGAGTAGCAAGTAGCAACATCCAAAACAAGTTCTCTTCTTTGAGTCTAATCTTAATGTGAAAAAAGATAGATAGATACTACTTTATATAGAGAAACATTGGATTGGAGTAGAAGAGAGTTGAACTATGTTGATAGCATGAAGAATGTAAGGTGGTAGTGGTAGTGTAGTTTATAGTTTTAGTTTTAGTTCCTCTTTACTTTCCCCTGAAACTAAGAACTGAAGCTCATCAGACTCCACTTGTTCTGCCTCTCATAATATACATACAAGGAGAGAACACAAGATTGAATAAGGCCAAGGCACATGGTAAGAAGAGAGAGGAGTATGAACCAAGTTAGAACTTTCCCTGCCTAAGAATTACTCCCCTCAATCTTGGGAATAACATTATGGAAATGTCTTGAATTTTAGTAATCCCAGGAAATACTCATCTTCAGATTTGTATTTGTCCTTTAATCAGCTTGGGGATACTGTCCATCTGGAGCAGAAAAGGAGAGAGAGAGATTATAATTTAGAAACATCATATTTTATCTACTTTAATACAATACTAAGGACTAAGGACTGACTGTGGTTTTGATGATACACAATGCTAAAAGATTTACCTACTGGTTTTAACCTACAATTTCTTAAGACAAAGTGAAGGTTAGTTGGTAAGTCGATCAAAGTCCAATCATATTATCTCTCAACTTGGCACCTTATTTACATCATAATCTTAATTTTAATAATAATAATCACAAAAGTACACGTCATGTAGTAAAAAGGGGTATAAAGAAGAAATCATTCAAGATTTACAAAACTCACTTAATTATGTATAAACCCACGAAATGGCTTTTAATTTATTACTCACTAGAATTCTAATGGAGACCTGACTTGATTTATGTGGAAAGAATAAGTGAAATATTTTGGGGAGGAAAAAACTCTTATCCTCTTATATTTCCTAAACGATATCCAACAAAGTTTATTCTCTTGTAAAATAGCAGAAGTGGTAGAAGATCCTGAAAATTGCTTCTGTCACTCTTCTTATATAAATTCTCCAAAAAGGAGCCTCATGTGGTTTAGACGGGGCATATTATAATATATTCATGAATAAATCCAACTGCAAACAAGAAGACAAAAACAATTCACCAGAACAATATAAGGCTTTTCCAAGATTTATGCTACATTAATAATTTCTAGCTTTTTATACAAATAAATCCACAATCATGCAATTTATGGGGAGTGATACTACCATTCACAATTCAATATTTCACGAGAGAAAAAGAGAGAAAGAGTGAAAAAATTATCATGAACATGCATGGCATCTTTCATTTTTAGCTGAAGGAAGGCAAATCTAATTGGGGAAAATATTCCTGAAAGCTTCGAGCTTCTCATTCTTATTTGTCTGCCATGAATGAAAGTAGCACGTTAATGTGATGATCTTCTTGAATCTTTGATGCTCCTTTTTTCTGATTTTCTTTCTTATCACAGGTTTAGTGAGGATTATATTGAATGTTAGTATGCAACGCGTTTGATTCTTATTGTCAAATTGCATTGAAGAGAAATAAAGGTAGTGATGATGATGGATGGTATGGGTCAAGGATTAAGGATGTAAATTTTTCGGATGTGATGCGTGAGATATGAGCATTACTCAATCAGTGGGACTTCCCTGTAGACCACTAAACTCGATTCTAATTGGAAACACGACCAAATTGCCAATTTACTAAGACCTACTTTACTTTCTCCACTCAATTTATCCTTGACTTTTTCCTTCTCTAGCAATAATATTCATTAAGGGGAAACATCGCTATAAGAGTTATATGATTTGGACAATGAATCAAAAACTTAAAATAGATTTTAGAAGTAGAGTAAAATTTAGAAATAAAATGATATTTGACTTTTGAATTTTATATTCTGGTTGTTTTTTGAAATTACAGTGTAAAACACTTTAGACATTGAAGGACAATCGATCAAAATAGTTTACAAGTCCTAAAATTTAATTCAAAACTTCGTCAAGGTTTTCGAGTATAGTTTAGACCACGTGGAGTAACTGTCTTCCTCTCAGTTTAGTGTATGCTACTGGTTATTATTGTTTACTTAACTATTATGTATAAACCTAGATATAAATAATATAGTTACTTGTTTCTTAGGGTCCTTCCTTTAGTTTTCTGTGGTAGTTGAAACGTTGAAAAAAGTTGTGTTTAGTTTAAATGCCTATTAAATTTTATGGATTGGCATTGAATTTCATTTTTATTTTGTTTAGTAATTTCTTACCTGTTGTGGTGGTTCCAAATCAAAGTTTAATTTGTGAGCACATTTCGGTCCATGTGGAACATTACTTACACGTAAAGTTTAAATGTGTGGTCAGTGTGAATAAATCCATTTACATGAACAAATATAATGCCTTAACCTTGAACTGCATGACTTCATTATGGAGATTAGTAGATAATCATTATAGTAGCTTAGTATAGTAGGATTTGAAAATTTATTATTGAAAGTTTTGCACAACAACACACACTTGTAGGTATTTACCCTTCTTATGTTCGTATACTGAACAACAGAATATTCTAATGTATGAGATTTATAAAAGTATTTTATTCTGAAAGCAAAACATTTAGTTCTAAGTCATCGCATTCAAAAAATCTGTTCATTGAAGTAAGAACACACATACTAAAGGGTGACATGTGTAGTTAATTTGTTAAATATCAGACGGCACATTTCGTCGAATCCTTGTACACTGAGGAAACTAAATCGTCTATACCAATAAGCCAGTTGTTTGAAGTTACTGAAATGACTGGACTGTAAAAAGTAAACCAGTTGTAGGGAAATTCATTAAATTCCCCCATTAAATTAAAGAAGGATTGTCTTACTAACTTACTAGAGGGTTAAATGCATCAAATATTAAAGGGCAATAGAATCTCTTATCCTTTAATTCCGTCTTCACCAAACTCTAAAACCTTGACTGCAAGCTTAGAATATAAATTCAAGTGATGATGATGAGGCCTGACTTGAAATAACTTTTAAATCAGCTTGTCTACAAATGTGTGACGTGGTTTTGCAAAGACTTTTGCACACTGAAGAGCCTATGAAACTAGACTACCTTGAGATAAATTGAAAATTCCAATGAAAATAATTAAATTTAGTGCCAGTGCCACAAAGGACTTTTTGGCTTCCTGGAATATCATTCATGAAAGGAAGCCTTGATAGTTAAACTGATGTCTGTTAATTTTCTAAGTAAATGCAAAGTGAGAGATTTATTAATTATCTCAACAGAAGTCCAATATATGCAGATTGGGATAATATGAAATTATAAAACTTTTAATATGCCTAAGGTTCTATTTATCCAAGCAAATTAAGTACTTTAAATGCTAAAACAATTAAGAATTAAAATAGCCATTATTACGCAAAGAAGAAATTACATCGTTTCATTTCCAGAGTTCCAGTAATAGAATACTCTTAAATATCTTGCTTTAATTCAACATTTTGTTCCACGTAGAATAATATAAAGTCAATACACTTCGAAACGCATGCACTATATACTAATAAAAAGAGATACATAATTACGCTGCAATTATGAAATGTCAATAATTGTTGTTTGCAACATTTTCAATAATGAGTTGTGACAAATAATAAATTTCATTTAATTGCAAGAAATTCTTACAGGAATTGAAACATGCATAAAATTCTAATAACCTGTAATATATCTGAGAGTAATAATATTAATGGTAAGTAACATTAGAAACAACAACAGGAATTACATATTGATAGTGATATACAATAATATTACCTAATAGATCAAGTCCAACTCAATAACAAATGTAATGTAAGTGATGTAGCATATAGTACTTTTCTAATCAACTGTCGCACACAAATATGACTCTGTGATTGTAATATTATAATTTGACTAATGGTAGATGATACAAGTAATAATAGTAATAATAATATGCTGTTGTGTAGGACTAATAGTAGATATGATGTTGACTTGATAATCGATTTCCGCAAACAATTTACCTCATGACACGGTGAGGTTGCCTCATGATGATGAAGGCTGCTGCTGTTACGTGATCCAGGCTAATAATAATATGATAAGTAAGGTTCTCTCTCCGGATATCAGTGACTCTATTTTACTTACACAGTACACAATATATAAGAGTGCTATACAATTTGTGAAAAAAGGAATAAGTGGAAATCACCAGAAAAAAACCGTCACTAGCAGATGGTAAAATACAATGGTTTTCTGTAGTCCTTCAAAAAGCATTTTACAATTACTCTGAATGTCCTCATGTTATCACTATTATGATTAAAATTTAAACATAAATATAAAAGATGTGTGACTGATTACTATTTGAATAAATAATAATGTGAAAATACTCTAAAAAGTGTGTATACCTAATAAGAAAGAGAGCAGTAGTAGTACGTCTAATTTATTATTCATTCAATGTTATCCCTTAGCCTCTCATTAACACCAATCCTAGCCTTTTTAGGTAATTGGCAATTTTCGATTCGAGACAAGTAAACTTTCTTCAAGAAAATGTTCTTTCTACACTTACATCTTAGAGGTGATTGTCATAACCACTCAAATTCAAGTACTTTTTCTTACTGACGAGTTGCAGATGGTATTCTCAAAACTAAATTTTAGACTTAGTTTCTCCAAGACTTCTCAAGTACAGAGAAAGTTTCACTAACCATTTAGTTACGAAAACGAACAGCTTGACATTTGTTAGGTCTAACTAAGTCCTTTTGTCCAGACTGGCACGTACAACCTATAATATAGCACCAGTAGTAGTGGTTTCAAGTTCGTTTCTAACCTATAAAGAGAAAATACTCAAGACAATTTGTTGTATATCTGATCTCGTATTTTGATTGTTGTGTATAAGCACACTGCTCGAGTTAAAGAGTACAAAATAGGTAAATGTAACATTTGGTAATATCCATGCATAATCTTTGACATTTTATACCCGGATTTTCAATAAGGTTAAGTTATGAAAAATAATGGATGGCATTTATCTAAAATATTATATTTTAACTTTTTGAAGGTTATTTTAACAGGAAATTCTACAGGTTTTGTCAATCTATTCTTTGTCCCATGTGCATTCACGCTGAATGCAAGTTACATAATATAGTAGGTAGTAGTTAATAATATTATAGCTACAGTTGTGTCGAAATGAATTTTCTCTCAAATTCAAGGTTAAAAGTATTATTGCCAGCATACTAATAATTAATCAAACTTCAGAACAAGATGAAATTAAAACGTTGGGAAACATTCGAGAATTAATCTTCTTTTGATTGTATGAATACACGATTTGTTTGAAGTACTCAATTACTTTAATAATACTATTGACGAAGGAACAAAAACTGATCTTTTATGTAATATGAATAGAGATAATTAAAACATGATTTAATATTAGGTAAATATATTTGGATTTTCATTGTTAATTTTATATGTCGTCATGATACGTGCTTAACGTTTTAAATATATTCCAAAGGTACATTCTTACAGCAGGTAACATGTCGCGTTTTTTCGATGGAGTCATAATGTCTATGTAATAAACGTATTTTCTTACCTATTGTTTAACGGTAAGTGCACATCCGTACCTAACTAGATTCTGATCAGCAGTCTGTTTAACTAAGGAGTGCGTTAAGTGTATTATGATATTTTCTTTTGCTAAGAAGTGCGTTTGATGATGATTGAAGTAGTTAAGTCGTTAGTGCGGCATTTGACAATCAACAATAATACAATTTTATGATCCAGTTAAGTATGTACTAACTATACTGTGATACTGTCCGTGCCAGCTCTGTTGATTTAATTTTACTTTCTCTCATCATGATACTTTGACTTGCCGGTTTTGGAATATATATAGAAGTGTATAATAGTTGTAGTAGTAGTTACATAAAACCAGCTTAGGTTATCAAATAAATACTCTGATTTATGAATGGATGTGTTGGACCCACTGAACTTAGTGGAGTAGATTACACAGTCTCGGCATCCTGTCTGTGAATAAAATGTTGCGACTCTTTTTTAGAGGCTTGTTGAGCCTCCCCACTAATCGGATTGAAGAAGAGCCAATGTTTCCTTGCATTTGTGGAAGAAGAGCCATCCCCTCCTCCGTATCTCGAACTATGACCGGAAGAATTTTGCGATCGCTTTCGTCGAAAGTTGGTCGTCAGGAGAAGGATGATTATGGCTGCGTAGAATACCACCACCACCTTTGTGTAATTATCAAACAAAGCATCTAATAAACTTTCCCGTTAGTTGGCAACGATTGATTGAGCACACAACTTATTTGTATAATAGGTGTACCTCATTTGGAATGGAAAACAAAGGAGTTAAAATACATTGTAATGAAATCATGGAATTGGAAGTTTCACTATGGGTCAGTCGTGAAACCTTACCAATTTGATCATGTAAACTTTCATTTTATAATGTTAAGAGGAGATCGGAGAATGTTAGAGTTAAAAGTTACCTAACAAGATTTCGCAATATTGACGGTGACAACGGTTTTGATTAATTTTAAATAGCAATAATAGAATGGCTTGAGGCAAGCCATTGTTTTAACTGTGTGATGAAAATTAAAATCCCCATAAAGCTTTTGGTGAAAGTTAGAAATAAATTGTTAAATGGCATTCTTAAATATTTTACATTTGCCAGCACCAGTTTTAATCAGTGTCAAAGGATCCTAAACTGTTAACTTTTAAAAACCCTAGTGGGTTCTCTATCTGCCATCGTAACTTTTAACTTTATCTATTGGAAGGAAGGTTACAATCGACACCGCACAGCTTTATTGCGATTTCATTTAAGCCGTTTATTAAAGGTTTTATCTCTCTTTTTTCATCTACGCTTTATTTTGGGCTTTATTTTGGATTTTCATAGTTTTTACACCTTATTTAAACAGTAGCTTACTTATACTTAGTTTTGCTTAAACAGTAGCTTCTTCATGGGACAATATAGACATTATACATTGTAGAGTTGTTGGCAATCCATATAAATTTTTAGATGTTTAATAAGGGTGATGTGAAACATTTAAGTATCGCACAGTTTACTGCCCCATAAAAATTGTAACTGACATAATCAAACTCATGAAATGCTAATCTCCAAAAAAAATTTAAAAGAAATTTAAATTTTTTGAGAATATTTATTATTTTTATGTGGCATTATCTTAAAAATAATAGGCAACTCCTCAAATTCTGCAATTTCTGCCCCTAATCGCCCATTTTTCAAAGTGAAAGTTTAACTACCAGACATATGATTTGAAGCTTTAGAGAACTAACGGACTGGGTTGGGTGAGCACTTGCATTTTTCCAGACTTTGAAAGCAAACAAACAAACTGCGAGAGTTTTCTTTTCTCCTTTAATGCATTTTGGTATAAACCACGTTACCCCATAAGTTGAAAAATTTCGTATAAGATGACAAAATTTCTGTTCACTTGGCCATTGCGGACTATTTATTATTCACAATATTCATGAAATTAAATCTAAAAGTCAGAGTCCGGCCATGCCTGTTTGCTCTCATACTATATTAACCATATAAACCCCCTCATTTGAGCTGGCGTTTTAATTAACTTTTCAGAAAAACACCAATAGATATTTTATACTATAAACTTCAACACACCGTCGTAATGATTGACAAGAATAATGTTTACAATGTGATGGAATATGAATAAGATCGTTAAACACTGAGACACCCTAACCAGAAAAGCTTTTGATACTGTGAACTGCTGCGGTTTGCCCTTTACCTTTGATATTTAATAACATAAATGAAAAACCACTGTAAAACTCATGTGTGTTTAAAGCCATAGTGTAAGTTTTTTCAAAAACACTTACAAAGACCGTAGTGAACGTCATGAAAATATGGAGTTTAGTAGAAACTAGATTTAATAACAATCTGTGTAGGAAAATATAGAACATAAAGTAATTAATTCTCCCGGATCCCATGCAAATAACATGGATTTTCTTGTTTTGATACTAAAATGTAATTTCGTGATTCTATTTCCATTATACTGATTGACAGAGAAAAACAGAAAAAGGAAAATAAACCATAATAAAATAATATTATACAGTCAAAGGATCTTCTTTAAATTCTCGCAAGGTCGTAACATTCTTCAAATAAAATAGGTTAATAAAATGAAGATTAAGATAAGTAAGTTGGATTAGCATGTTAGAAAGGAAGGAATATTCGTATTATTATTTGAAGAAAATGTCCCTGAATGAGAATTACTTGAAGGTGATCCTTTAATTATAATTTTCCTGATTGCAAATAATTCTAAACCAGATAAAAGATAATCCTAGGTCTCATGAAACTACAGCTTTCACTTTATTCAGTACTATTTTGCTAATATGATAACTTTGATAACTAAAACTAAACATGAGGTCGGCACGCAACATGAACAAAGTGAAATGGTACGGAAGCTCATCAATGGGATTAGGAAAACAAGTCTAATGGCAGAGAACTGTAGTTTTTAGTAGTAGCAGTAGTAGTAGTAGTGGGTTTGAGCTAAAGTTACTTCTATTTTGTTAAAGCTTCTCTAGACCATTCTATCAATATTCTAGTTTATTCAATAGAAAGACATAGAAGTTTGTTCATGACGATAAGTTTTACTCACACCATGGGACCAAATTGAGTCCATGCCATTAGCATTCAGTCCATAGTGTGTGATGAATCTATCTCTCCTGCTTTTACAACATGCATGCAAACTTTCCTCCTTTTTTAACATTTAGCTATTAGAGCTTCTCACTTTCTAGCTAGCTCACCTTTTCCCTTGCTTCAAGCAAATAGGAATTCGACACTTTAGAAAATGAATGATTATCGGGGTCACATCGCATGCAATAAATCTGAAGGTTGAAAGGCTGAGGGAAAGCAATACTTTGTATAATATTTTAATAATTATATATATATACATTGAGTTTACCTCTAGTTTTTTATGTCTACTTAATATATAAGTTATCGGCTTAAAGCCTTCATCTTACTTGCAATTTAGCAGTCATGTTACACATCAGTGGGTTTGAGCTAAAGTTACTTCTATTTTGTTAAAGCTTCTCTAGACCATTCTATCAATATTCTAGTTTATTCAATAGAAAGACATAGAAGTTTGTTCATGACGATAAGTTTTACTCACACCATGGGACCAAATTGAGTCCATGCCATTAGCATTCAGTCCATAGTGTGTGATGAATCTATCTCTCCTGCTTTTACAACATGCATGCAAACTTTCCTCCTTTTTTAACATTTAGCTATTAGAGCTTCTCACTTTCTAGCTAGCTCACCTTTTCCCTTGCTTCAAGCAAATAGGAATTCGACACTTTAGAAAATGAATGATTATCGGGGTCACATCGCATGCAATAAATCTGAAGGTTGAAAGGCTGAGGGAAAGCAATACTTTGTATAATATTTTAATAATTATATATATATACATTGAGTTTACCTCTAGTTTTTTATGTCTACTTAATATATAAGTTATCGGCTTAAAGCCTTCATCTTACTTGCAATTTAGCAGTCATGTTACACATTAAAAGTTATTCAGGTTGGTGTGAATGTGTATCTGGAGTAAAATCAATCAACTTCTAGAATCGAGAATGCAATGAATGTGTAACAGTCACCAATATGTGCTTAGTGTCACAAACTCTCTATTTCTCTAGTGTCATTTTGCACTTTAGATTCTGAACACGAGCAGCCCATAGTCGTATTTCCTGTCAGAGCTATTTACTCCCTACAACTATCATCTAACTACTAAAATATCGCCTTCGTTCTATCGCACTTCTCTCTACCATACTACTATGACCAACTTGTGTGCGTCTTACTACTAAAAGCAAAGAAACTCGTTATCAATAAAAATACATAGCAATTCACCGCTACTACTACTACTATCACCACCAATTTTCAAGTCTTTTAGAAAAAATATAAAGAAAGAAGGATGGATGGGAAGCAAAATTGTAGAAGAAAGACTAGAGTATGAAGACAAATGAGTTGCAGGAAATACTGCCTCAGGGTTCACATCGTACTTTCATAGTTTCATCCTCATGTCTCATAAATCTTTTTTTTCTCTTTCTGTCTTACCCCTTTCTTCTTAAGACATAACAGATGCTACACATGACTGCCTATCATATTATTACGATGGAATTTACCATCTTGGGAGGTAAAGAAAGAAAGAGAAAGCCAGGAAGGCCAGGAGCAATACACAAAGTCCTTTCCCTCTTAAGCAACTCTCTATAATGTGTATCTATCCTACATTTTGTCACATATTAAGGGATAATCATCCATTCTATCCAACGAATTTCTTTATATTGTAACTTAAAGGGTTAAAAGTACAAGTACTAAAACCATTTCCACAATCGATAACATACATTGAAATTTAATTATGTGCAATTTCATTTGTTCAATGCCACAGAGAGAGCTAGAGAGAGAGAGAGAGAAATCTAATAGGGTGTGTCAGGAGAAAGGAGGGTGAAAGAGGAATCAGTTACATGTTACATTACACTATTTGAATTACCCATCGCTCAAAAACAAAGCCATTTTACTTTGTTTGCTGTCTAGTCTGCTATTAAAAATAAAGCCTGTGGTGGTGCATGTACAATGTTGACAATGTATAACACATGTAGGTGCTTAAAATGTCTCTTGATTCATGTCCAAACTACTAGGATGGATAAAGACAAGTTAGTAAAAGGTATTATGGGTAGGAGGTTCGTCTTTAGACAACACTTCCTCCAGGGAAATAAGAGAAAGTTTTTCTACTCTTGTTGTTCTTCCTTCAATGCATAGTCTGCCTATGCCACAAAATAGATAAGACGAAATTCATAGGAATATACAGAGAGGAAATACAACTTAAACAGTGCCAATAATAATAATACAATACCACTACTATCATCCCTGTGCCATACACAATTCTCTGTGTTTCTATATTTGTTATAATATTTCTCACACGCACAATTGTTGCTGCAATAAGCTACCACCAACTGAACAACATGTGGTGTGCCAACTCATTGTGGAAATTAAAAGTATTTGCTAATAATTTACTCATTTATGAACTTTGTAATTACTTAGGAACACTGACTAATTACTTAAAGTAAAATATAATATTAGCTCGTAAGAGTAGGGGGGGGGGGGAGGGGAAGAAGCAACTAACATGCAATGCAAAACCAACTTTAAAAAAATGTTATGATGATACTTTGAATTACACTTTCTTTTGTAAAGATGGTAGAAAAAGTATAGAACATAATTTGTGGTACAAACAAACACTATAATAATATTTAGGATTTATTTACACTACAAAGATAGTTAGGATGGGGGATTCTTTTGGGAATTACGTTAGTTGTATTTCCAATCCCAAGAGACAATAGGACTTTAGAACAAAAGGGCTGAGAGACAGGAGGGTTTGTCCTCTGTCGATAAATGGAAAAGTGGCTTCTTACTTTCCCTATGTTTTAGGTTACTTAGTGGCAAAACTTCTCATCCCAAAGACCACTAGTGAAAGTTAAACTAAACATTGAACTCATAGTGAATTTAATAACTACTATATGTGATTTTGTGATAAAATACATCCGATTCTACGCTATTTAATTCCTTGAACAAAATGTAGCGTCGATGAAGCAACATATAAAAGGAAGCCAAACCCAAATATGAAAACCATAACACTCTAACAGAAACATTATAATATAAGTACGTATAATATATACACTTTAATACAGTATGAGTTTGGAATAACCCCTGGCCCCTTGTACAACTATAGAATAATGTTTTTGGTGTCATGTCTCTTCAGTCTTGCCCTGTCTCGAGGATTTAAGCAGGTAAACTTACATTATAGTTTTTGGGGAAAGTACACACAATGAATACGAGCTTATTGGTTGATGGATTGCCTCATTTTGGTTTATTCTTGGTTTTATCTTTATCCCTTTTCTAACTTGAATTTCTAATGCATAATGTGATGTCTTATTTACTTTTCTGTTCACCTTGGCTCCTCTCAGAATAATCAGTTAGATAAGATTCTACCCTGAATAGCTTGCGTGATTGCAAAAGCATTTACTAAATTATTTTTGGATATGACGTACACACGCTATAATATATTGGTGGGTTTTATTATATAAAAAATACGCCTTCTTACGTTACAAAGTTACAATAAATGTAGGATTGGTCTAATATTTGAGTTTAGAATAAGGGATGCATTTTTCAAATCAATTTTGAAACGATTGGAGAGTTTGTTTATTATTATTATATTTAACTTTCATAAAAGAGAAAGGACCTTGGAGAGGACAAGTTGAGAACTTTTCAATTTAAAGTTAGGATATAATATGAGTATTAAATAAATGAGTTCGATTATGTAAAGTATATAGACGGAAGGAGATCTTACAGTGACATATATTATGGCATCCGTGGAGTAGTCGATAGGAGGGCCAGAATGATGTTCTGGAGACGGGAAATGATGTTTGCCCATTTGATCTGTTCTTGCCCGGCGAAGGGCTTCACGGCACGCTCCCTGGTAGCAAATTCCACTTCTTATAAAGCCCCAACGCCCTCCTATATATTACAATCCATAAAGCAATCATTCAATTTCCGGCCACAAGTCAAGTCTTTTCCTTCCTTCATCTTTTTTCAATATTTGAGAACCACAGAATACCAATTCACATAAACTCTGGCTTATACTAAGTCTCACAAGAAATAAGTTTCTAATGTAACCTTTACTCTTATATCAAAAGAACAGCCAGTAATTCTCAATTTCCGACGAGGTTTCAAAACTTATGACGGGTCGAAATGTACATCGACAGACACAAAGGAAATACTAATACTTATTGTTAGTTGGTCTAGACTACTTCGGAGATGAACGATGCTTAAAGGATCCAAC
>JAQGAA010002380.1:0-12814 GCA_034696425.1 Isotoma viridis | reverse complement strand
GAAAAATGAAATGGGCTAATTTTTATATGTACACTTGAGATTAATTAAAATCTAATTTTATCTAGTGTATAACGGTCGGCGGTACGGCCCTTCGGGCCGTACGGCCTGGAAACCATTATCCACTTGTATCCACTATCGGGACGGCTCTGGAAAGAGGAACTATGCATTGATCTCCCTATTGTTCAGTAAGGAAATGTGTATCGAAATGTGTTGGTAATACCTTGAATTGATGATGTTAAAAGGTGGATATAGATATCTGTTAAAAACTAATAAAGATTAGTGAGGAAAAACCGTGATAGAGATTTTAAAAGGATGATGATGGTAATAATGATAGTATAGTGATGAAGAAGATGACTCTCTTGTGTCTTGGGTGGATTCAATTGGATTCAATAAGATTACAAGTAATCGTTTTAGCCTGAGAGTAGATACAGGAATTAGTGATTATCATCCATATTATATTCAAAGGTTTTTTCTTCTGAGCTAAATCTTGGAGAGGATTTCTGTATCGTAAATAAGCTGGGATATGTACAGATATATGTAATAAGAATTTCAAATTCCTGTGATTAACAAATGGAAATAAACCTTTTAAGCTAGGGGTAATAACAAAAAACTCTGTTGTGGTTTATCCTATCGTTGTTACACAACTTCATAAATGCCCAAGTTTTTACTGATAATTGTAGGGTTTGGTTATGTTCAGTTTAGTTTAGTTAGAGAAGGACGGAAAAAATATTAAGAAAGGATCGACCAAAATTCTAAAACAATTATGTTCAGGTGGGTGGACCAAAGTTGTATTTTTAGATAAGATTCTTCTTGTATGGTCTTGATATGAAAAATGAATTGTTTTTGTAAAGAGAACTGTTTTAGATACCATTCAATTTTACTCAAAGAAATCCAAAAGTACCTTTTGCAAAAAGTTGTGAAAAACTTGTCAAGTAGAGATTCTTACATACTTAAAACAATACAGGAATTAGACAGAAAATTTCTTATTCAGTAATCAAAATCAAAGATATAGAGTTTGATAAACACGAAGGAGTTCCATGCGATGGTGCAATTAATGAGTGAAGAAAAGCCATACGTTGTAAAATAAAGACGTAAAATATTTTAAATTCCAGTGACAGGCTAAGTCAAGATAATTTAGCTTTTTCTGTCATTATTTTTTTCATTTTTTAAGTTTGGGTTCTATGAATTTTTAGATTCCAGAAGATAAATTCCTTCAAAATTGAATCCAAATGAAGAAGTAAAACTTACTACTGCTTGCAGAATGCTGATTATGCCATGTAAGAAAATGAATGTACTGAGGAGCACGATAAATACAAATTCATAAAAAGTACAATTCCATTGAACAAATGATTGCATGTAAAAAGGCTTTGACCTTAACGGAATTCAAATCCCTTCATTGTCTTATCAAAACAGAATATCAAAGTAATAAAAGTCATCAAGCTCTTGATAAATGAAAACTTATCAGGCAAGTATTTTCCGAGTAAAAAATATAAGCATTTTAAAGCCAGAATAAAGTTGTTTGTCACAACCATATAGTACAAGATTGGCTACTAATAAATAAAGGTAGCATACCTGTGTTCTTGGTTGCTAGTACAGTATAGAGTATATATTTTTCGTTAACAATGGAAAGTATTTATAAAAAGCCAACCCAAAAGTAGTTTTTGTTTATTATTCTGTGATATCTGTATAAACACTTCTGTGAAATTGGATTACAATTTTCGAGGAAGTATCCTAAAATTGGCTTGCTGGTCATAAAACTCAAAAATTTTAAAACTAAGCCTGCCTAATTGTCTAACTTTCCATATAGACATCACGGGGTTATTAGGATGATACCTGTCCTGCCTTGCATTACTTCATTCATATTACCTAGATGGATTCTTTTCATATACCGTATAGTAGAAAGTATCAAAGTGTTACGGATCAACTTGATAATTATAGGTTGTAAAACACTCCAAGGGGATTAAAATATCCATCTCAATTACTTTTACGAAAAGAAGTAGTCAACTTGTAACCACTCAATTTAAGAACTAAACAAAAGAAATTTCTTGACTTTTCCTGTGAGAAGTTGAGTTTTTGACAAAACAAAATATTTTACAGTCATAAACCCATCATACCTTTGTTTAACAAGGGATCATCCTGCTTCTCACCTTTTAACCCTGTGTAAAACGATGTCCCACTACTTCTTAATCCCAGCTTAGAAATGACTTTTCTTTCATTCACAAAAGAACAAAACTGTCCCAAAAGGTGCTAAAAGCAATTTTACTGCATATATACCCAACCCAACCTAATATCCTGAGCAAAATATACCAAATTACCAAATTGGCCACCTCATTAACCACAACTCTTGACCTGAACCATATCCAATGATTACGTTTCCTTCATTTAACATGACTTACCTGCACACAATAAGTAATTCATGTCTAAAATTCAATCATTACCAAACTTTTTCATTAAATTTCAGGAAGAACTTCAAGTTTACCATGTCAAAAACCATTAATCATATTATTTCCTGCTGCAAACAAAAGTAACACTTTCTCAGTAAGCAAATTAATTTGAAATTCCAACTCCAACATCTTAGAGCACCTTATATTTAAAGAATAGCTGTGATTACTACCATGCCCACCTTCGAAACATACTACCTATATATTACCAAGGGATAAGACCTCCAAGAGAGACTGAAGGTGGGAACTAGGAGCCTTCATCATCATCCGGCACAGGGATCCTTCAACAATCTAACCAAAGAATGGAATCTTCGTCGCAGTTGGTCCAGGCAGCATGGCCTTTCCTTCTTATAGCTTTACTTACTATCAGATGGACTGATTATTACCTCCTTGAATTCCTTATCACGGCACAACAATTACAAAGCTCGGCACAAGAAAAATGTACAAATGTTGATAACTCAATTCAACAAACTAGTTGTTGTTTATCATATAATGCCATCGGATAATAGTAGAGAAAAGCTCTTTCATTTTTACAATAAATACAATAATGAAACACAAAGAGTTTTAGATCTTACTTCTTCTACAAGTATGAAGAATACTCAAAAAGCTTTCCCATTATTATTACACATGGATTTCAGTCAACACAAAACTACACAACAACAACGACTTAGCTCCTACTACAATGAATACATAAATGTAAAGTAAGTAGTCAAAAAACAGCAAAAGATACCCTATAATACCCTGATGCCCTATGTTAATACCCGTAATTCCTTCTCATTCACTCATCTCATCTTAAGTAAGATTCTTTACTTTTCAAGTACACATTGGAGTAAGTAGTGCTTGAACCTATAGTAGTACCTACTTAATACACATATTTCTTAGCTACTTATAAAATTACAAGTACTTTATAGGTGTGTAATCTTCTCCAGCTTAATATTATCTCACAGGGTGTGCTATATATTGTTTAGAGATTTAAAATCTTTTACGTTTTTGAAGAACCTTCTAATTCTTAAAGGGAGAACTGATATTGTATTATTATCCTTATGATTATTATTATGAACATCCAGGCCATTACCCAAAGGTATCCTTTCACACTTTCGTCTCAGAGGAAGCCGGTAGATAAAAGATGCCGACCGTTTGTAGTTTTACCTTTCAACTTGTTAACAGTCTCTTCTCATTCTCATCATACTAAAACTTACCGGCAAAAGGTTTCAAAGCGATATTATTATACAAGGTTATCGCTGTGATGGTAAGTATGACTTGGTGTTGGTAAATGTTTTAAATAAAAAAAATTAATTTCTTCAGGGGCACCTTATAAATAACTTATGGAAAGATTAGTATATTTTAGCCAGGAAATGTTTTGCCAGAAATGTGATGAGTATGTTTGGTACAGTTTTTAAAAATTGGTATTTGTATTTTAAAGAGTATGGGATTATTAGGAGTTCAGGGCTGGTTTGTTTAAGTCAAGAGATCAATGACTTTTTGTAATATCTAAGAATCGTAAATAACTAAAGTGATTCATAAGGAGATATTAAGGTTTTTACATGAAACGCGTACAAAATTACGCATTTTTATATTTTTCAATAAATGCTTTGCTATGCTTAATAGTAGTATAAGTTGTTAAATCTTAAATGTATCTTTATAATCGAAGCCATAGTGTGAATGTATGAAATGGTAATTATGTATGAGTTGGGTGCATACACGCGTTTTGAATATGGATATAGATTGTAAAAGGGTTAAAAAGCTTCCTTGGTTATTTCAAACAACAGCTAATAAAGTATGCTGCCAAGTTCTTTAAACTTCCCTTGTAGAATTTACCCTTGTGTATGAGTCACATCAACAAACATTAGTTGTAAATGGTAACTATAATAATAGTATGTCTTTTGATGGAACGTGTTACGCAATATTTCTTGGTAAGTTCAATGTACAAGGCATAGCATATGCATAACTATGATGAAAATTTGAAAAGCTATGAATTTTTCCTAAACAAGATTCAAGAATTGCCATAGCTTAGCATGGGATGTCTGACCTCTTGTCTAAAATTAAGGGGGCAATGTACTATATGCGATACCCGGGTGTTTTTCGGAATTAATAATCTTGTAAATGATTCAGGTACTTGGAAGTCTATTCAAAAATCGTCTAATTTTGTAAAACTTCATTACTCCAGGTGTTTTGTTAGCAGATCAAAATAAATCGCTTGGCATGAGCCAAGACGCTTATCGTAGCAGATGGAAAATAGGTAACGATCTAAATCTATACTTTTTGTTAAAGTGGGGGGTCTCATCTTCTCGTTCACTTCATCATCTCACTTCTTACCTGAATGTTACAAAAAGAATAAAACAAAAACAAACGCATTCCTTTCGTGTGAGGATGTCAATACGAGAATCTACCAAAAGTACAAATGGATTTCTGCCATGAAAAACAACGAAATTGCTTTAACACCAAATTCAGATCGAATAGGAAAGAAACTTGAAGACGGTTGGAGATACTAATGAATGGTTCATGATTTCGTTCCTACCTTCTCTATTTTGTCAGATTTAGACAATCTCTTGCGTTTAGAAAAAATTTCTCTACAAGAAGCCGCTATAGTCAAAGGGTGCATTTAAAAAAAATTCTAATTCTCGTGTAAAAATGTTTGTAGCAATATTATTCGACAAAAGCTTCATTGAATATGACGGACACTGATAATAATTCAAAAATGTAGTTGGTACATAGGAATATTTCTTAAGTATATTTTACCATCAAAACTAATCAAGATGAAAACCTATTTAAAAATTATTTGTTTGCTGTGAATTCCATTGATTATCCTACTTAAAATACTATTCTTTAAAAAATAACTCAATAGTCTGTTGAAGGCATCTGTCCTCTGCTGAAAGCTGAAAAGGTTTTTACTTTTAAGATCTGAGTAGACAATCAAATGTTATTTGTTAAAAGAGTTCTTAAAATTTAATACAGATGAATAGGTTTAATTACGGGCACTTGAAGGTAAGGAAAGTAATGAATAAAGCTTATAGTAATAAGTATATTTCGATGTACTAATATTGAGTCCTTACCCTAATCATGTTTCATTTCATTCCTCATCCTTCAAATGGACAATGTTTGAATAGCCTTTTTGAATCATCTATGTGTGGTCTTTAAGAAAAATAACAATGGGACAGAAAAATATGATTTTTCTGATTGGAAATTCGTAAGTTCATTAGAGCGTAGATGACAGAAAGAAAAGGTGTTCCATCCCAAAAACTCAAATGCTAAAAGAAAACTTTGATGAGTTATTGAAACTGACACAGATATGAGTTTGGACATTTTTAACGATTTCGCCTCAATTTGTCGACAAGGTGCCGCTGATGTTACCTTGCATGTATCATTATTATCACATTTCGTATTGACAGACAGACAGATCTAGGTGCTCAGAAGATTTTCTAAAGATGTATCTTTTCCTGTTTTTTTCTTAAAGTGTTCTTTTATTTCATGAAAACCTATTTGAAAATTTCAACCAAGAATCTCTCAGTCATATTATGTTCCTGCTACTTTGTTTGATTTCTTATCTTAGAAAGTGATGATACCTTTAAGACCAATTTATTCGGATCGTTTGCTACCTAATAACTGTTTAACTATACAAAAAGTGACATTATGTTGAGTACTGTTCACACAAGACCTACAAGTAACTTAATAATGAGAATGAGAATGGACTTCATTTTGTTATACATAATATTCTGCTCGAATGACTTTGTTAATACTTCTTAAGTACCTCAATGAAAGAAGTGTGTGGCATTTACTGATGACAAAATGACAATCGCTAATCAACTCTTGGAAAGATAATAGACCTTAAAGTGCCGCTCATATTGGATGAATAGGAAAGGTACTTGAAAATTCCCCTACGCTTCGTTTTGAAAGGTAAACGATGATTTTACAGGTCAGTTTTCCTATGGATGCCATAAATGTCTTATTTTAAGTTTGCCTATGTAATTGTATCTCTTTACGCATTATATATATACTTTAAGTTTACCTACAAAGTTTATTTCTGTACTTTCTTTTAGATTTATTTTCTCTAATCAGTTCAAAAATGACAATTTTTCTTTTCTTATAAATAGACACATAAATTAATTTTCTGGTGTTAAAATAAAAATGTTTTTTTAAGCCAAAGCAATAATAAAATAATAAAAAGGATAAAATAAAAAGTATCTCGTTCTCTGTCTTAATTTATATCGCATGATGAAATGCAGTTAGCTAATGTTTTAGTGTGACTATGCAAAATTGGTGACATGTGTGACAAGATCTTCCATTTCATTTCAGGTTTCTCTTGCGTCAAGATCCGGTTCCAAATTAAATACACATAAGCGTTTCTTGTTCGTGTCATGTAGGTATTTCTTTTGTATTCATGAACGCATATAGTCAATTACTGAGTATGCAAGTAAAATAAATACACATTAGTGGCATTTGTATACTCAGCTCTATTTTTTGTATCTATACTGAGAGATCTTCAATGCTTGGGAAATGGATAAAAAATACATATACTTATGCTTGATATAATATCAAGTGATATTATGAGATCGGATAGCTTTTACATTACTAATGATGACTAACTACTAAGCTACAAACCTTTTTATTAAAATTTACATAATACTAAACTTACCTATTAATTTTCATAAAGCATACCGAGTATTTCTTACAAGTTCAAGATGAATTGTCTAGATTAAATGGAGGCAGTTCTTACTACTTGCAACTGCAAGACGTACATTTTACTCCTAATGCTGGACAGAGAATGAGATGAGAGAAGAATCTTCATGCATTTCTCATTTTTATGTAAATTAAAAGAAGTAATCCCAGGTAAGCATTCATGTGTACATATAGGTAAGGTGATGTGTAATATCGTCATTATCAATATAATATTATCATCATCATATCATAAAAGGTATCTCTTATTACCAAACCGACAGATCCTTCGACCAACAATTAGGAAGTTTTACTTTTTTATCTAACATAAAAGACTAATATGTATAACCTCGTGTCTACCTCTGGCTTATCAGTTTTAGTATGATCTGTAATTTAAAGCAATGTAATAATAATAGCCCATATACAATGAGATGGTAAAAGACAGTCGACTTTCGATTTTCTCTGGTATAGCTGATCCAATATGATCTTTCTTTTGTAAATTGCCTTTAAAATAATATTTTTTTGTATAACTGAATACTCATGACTTTCATGTCATCAAAAAAATATGAATTCTATTGATGCTGATACTGATGATGACTATGTTTAGCAAGAAGTCAAGTCATGGGAAAGTTTGCTTGTAAGAGTGCCGAGTGGTCTGTTAAGATGAAGACAGATGAAAAGAGCATCTTCCAGGGGTATGCAACGAGCTAAAGTGGATTTTAGATTTTTTACGTATTCTTTCTTATAAAATGTGAAGAAAGGAGACAAGAAGACACCAACAGCTCCATTCTTTCAGATAAAAAATATTCTGACAGTCTATTAGGAAACTTACTTAAGGTACTCAAAGTCTCATGGGATAAACAGGTAGTAGTAGTGGCATTTACAGAGTAGGTGTACCTGCATTTGGATGGATGACAATGAATAAAGTATAAAAAGGTACAACAAATATCTAATGTTTTGTAGGTAAGTGAATGGATATCACTTAAGCAGATTAGTAATTTGTACTTCGAATCGGATGAGAAATTTAATGGTGATACGGTGACGATAGTATGGGTATTTGGTTTGGGGAAGGAAGAAAAGTCATGTCTCGGCTAAAGGTAGATCTGCAGAGAAATAAGGTGACGGTGACAGACAGGACATGATTCATGATGACAATGAAATGAAAAGACATCAACATTCTTTTCCATTAAAAAACACATAAAACAAAATATTATTCTGGATTATACTTTTATTTTATAAGTATATAAGTATAAAGGTTGAATTAATTTAACGAAATAATATAAAAATACCTAGTTTTATTTTGGACATATTTTTTATATCCAAAGTTGCCTTTTTTATATTCTTTTCATTTTTAAAGTTTATTGCATAACGTGATATAATTTTTACTTTGCATGCGTTTAAGTATGAGTGTAGATAGTTTATATAATGAGAATTGTGTAATTAACTAAAATATTAACACTTTGCTCATTTAATATCTTTTAGTTTTAGTGCACCTACTTTAAAATTAATTAGGATTGAAAACTATCCACATTTTGAAGACGTAGTAATCTCAAGAGAAAGCTTCGGATGTACATTCGATTCGGTTATTGGTTTCATGGTTTCATTGCATGAACCCTGCCAGTATTTACCATTATCACAGGCTTGTCAGATATCTTTCAGGGTAACTTTTCGGCTTCTTCTCTAATCTTTTATGAAAAAGCCGATGTAGTTTGAAACTCTTTGGTGTGCCATCTAGAAACTCTACCTGCACTTGTTTGAAGAACCCTTTTACATTAGTAAATTGGTTTCATACTTTGTTTCTCAGGCGTCAAATTTATTAAACCCTTTCGTTCTCCTCGGCTTCTTGTTAACTTTCATTTTCCAAATACATAACTTTTTCATAACCCTTTTCCTTAACCCATTTCCCATACTCAATACATATCATGTAAATTCAAACTTGAAAAGTACTTTGTTCCTAATTCATTATCATACTCTCTATCACTGAGGTCAAAGATCAACCACAGTGTTTGATCTGTTTTAAAAAAATTGTTAAGAAATATATGAATCGGTGGTAGATAAAATAAAAGATAGTAATAACAAGATATATTAAAAAGTTATACTTTATAGTGTATCAAAAGGGAGATTAAGAATGAGATCATGCTGTGAAAGTACCACAGACTCGTATAAAATCAGCATTCTTACACGACACTGGACAAATGGGGTTGACTTCTTGATAGATGATCTCAAGTCGTGACTTTTTATGACATGGGAAACCAAGAACGGTAGCAAGTACATCAAATAATGAACTCATATTGTGAAACTGAGTAGTAACAAACAATGTATTTTTTTGGGTACTCTGCGTCAGCCAAGAGGTACACTTCTTTGTAACAAAATAAAGACATTTGAAAATTGACAGTTTTCAACCCTTTCTTTTAGCCAGGGCCTAACTTTGTCTTCAAATTGTTTCTCAAGTAGTAAAAGAATCTTTTAAAAAAATATGTCTGTTTTATAGAAACCTCTGACATCAAAAACATAAGAGTTACTTAAAGATATAAATGTATACTCCCCATTTCAAACTATTATAATAATAGTATGTAGAATTTTTTTTATTGGAAAAGGATTCTTGAAATTCCTAAATTCGGTAAGTAACAGTTCAAAGAATGTCTTTAATGTATTCAATGGATATTTTTGTTCATTTTGATTAAATCATTCCTCCTGCCATGGAATGATTGAAGTGATATATGACAAGGCCATAAGACAAGGACGAATTTTCTACTTTCCATAAGTCAGTAAGTACCCCTACTGTTCCTCCTTCGTAACAAATTCCTAATATACATTCCTACAAGAATGACAGGTAATGCATTATTAAAAGAGGATATGATGTGTGTCATCTTCCTACATTATTATTCTCACTTATTAAAAAGGTAAATGTGATTCGAGATCATGTATGTTGATAAAAATCCTGAGTAAATCGATCTGGCGACTATTCTTACGTATTTAGGCTTTTTCGACTTACATTGTATGATGAAAAGTGATACACAATGATAATCTGTGATAGTATATATCTCACCTATTTTTTGAAAGCCCTTTAAGGTGTTACTTTTTACAAAAATACCAGAACTTCATAATTGAACAATAATTTAAATTCAGTAATTACAACTGTAATTAAAAGATGATTCGGTTACATAACACATCTTTTAGGGGTTGGTTATGTAACAAAAAAATCTTCACCGTCAAAAATTCTGACTCTAATGGTTTTCAGTAACAATGAGAAAGCCCTTAAATGTGGTAATTTTAATGGACTTGATAATATTTTCTTTTAAGTCGCGAAGAAAATTTCTGCTGAGTAATAATAATAATAATCATACTAATATGAAAACTTCCTTTTATGTCCATTGCACATCGCACATTTTCACCTTCATGAGATGAAGATTCCAGTAGAGGCAAACCAGTACCAACCAGCTACTAGATAAAGCCCTCCCTCACCATTAAGTATTTATAGACGCGTCTATTCATCAAATGAAAAGGTGTAATCAACTAAACATTTATTCCCAAGTTTTACGAGATTTCACATAAGAGAAATGCCTCCATGAGAGAAGAACCCACGCATAATACAATGGAAAGATGAAAAATGGAAGATAATAAAAAGGAGTATTGTACCATTGTACGTACACCTACAATTAAGGGTCTGTGCATTCATAAAGGTTACTAACTAAAAATGAATAAAGCAAAGCATTAACAAGCAGAAGTAAAAGCTTGACTACAAATTGTTATGTGAACAATCAGTAAAAATAGTGATTTTCTTTTCATAAGTTTAGTTTGATTTTTTATGAAACATTTAGCTCTTTTAGACTTGATTGTGGCAAATTTCACAGGGTTAGGTTTTAAATTTGTTATTAGATAAAAAAATCGGGTTTACTTCTAGATTCCGTCTAAGATAATCTAAAGGTATGACTTAATTCTATTGATTTAGTATGTTTTTAAACTTGTGAATAATTGTTGATATAAAATATTAAATTTTTCGAAAGTTTATACCATTCATTTAATGTTAGTAATTGCTACCTTTGTAAATTACAGACACATTGTAAAAAGAGTAAAAACAATCCGCTAGAATATTTCAAATAATAGTTACTGCCACAAATTAATGATTTTGTTGAAGGTTATTTATATGTGCTTTCTGTGCATAAACTGTTTTCGCAGTTTAATCGACGATTAATCAAACGCTTTCAAGGTTTTGATTTTTTCACCATTTTACAGGAAAAAAGTTTTAAACATCTTTTTCAAGAAAATTTTCCGATGCGTATCTATTTACTGATGTTGGGCTATTTTGGGGAAAGTTAACTTTTACTCTGAATCATCATTTCAATAAAAACAGTATAACAAAGATATACCCCACACCTTATGTGATACTATGCAAATAAAAGAAAAGGAATCGATTGAATAACACGGAATAGACATTACATAGATAGAAAGTATTATAATAATATTAAAGGTATTAAATACCAACAGAACAGTTTTACGATCAAGGAAACCTTGTAAGTCTTAAGAAGTATTTTAATAAACTTGATCCCAAGAATCTGCAAAAACGTCTCTTATAATCAAAGAAAAACGGTGTAAAAAATTGTACAAAGGTAGTTAAAAATATGCAGGAGCTAGTGATCTCTCCATGTGTACAAGATCTGTGTTCCTGTTATATAAAAAAACGGTGATAAGAAGGAACAGGTTTTAAAGTAAACTTGTCGAAACTTTATTGCCCATCAAAGAGACAAAGGTACAGACAACTCGACAAAAAGACTGCTTAAAAAACAAAGATATCTCACCCAATACCATTACCACTATACATGATGATGGCCATGGTTCAACTCGCTAAGACAATACTGGATTCACACATTTTTATTTTATTCACCATAATCATCACTCACAATTTCACATGCAATGATGCAATGTAAACGTAAGGGAGTCCTTAAGATGATCCTCAAACTTGCATGTGAATATTTGGTTTAGTGTACTATACAGAAATACAGCTCTCAAGACGAATTGATCAGTAACACGAAACGCTCTACTGCTTGTTGCTGCTACTGGTCCCAGTCCCAGTCGTTTCAACAAAATCCTTAAAGCTGCATTTAATATTTTGAGAACCAGCTCCCAGCTGTGAGTTACTGCATGCTGGGGACATCAATGTAAAGAATTTACTTCTGTAAGGGCCTAGGAACTCTACTGTTATGAACAAATGGTTGGAATATTTAAGCAAATGTTTGCAAACATGTCGTATCATAGTGTGTTTTTCAATTTATAAAAATATGAAATATTCTGAAGAGATTAAATCTCAGAACAGAGCATATTTTATGCCGTTTATTTGCTAATTTGAGGAAAATCTAGGTCTCGAATGTTGCAGAAACAATATTTTAAACAGAATACTTCAAAAAAATTCCGGAAAGGAAATACTGGACTTATTGTTATTATAAATGCATACACTGATTATGTAATCACGTCTACGTGGTATACGTGACTTGATATTTTATAATTTATCCAACAAAATAATTCGGCCAAAATAATTACTCTTTATTTGCCAAAACTCTAAAATTCTAATCTAATCACAAATGCTCTTGAATGTTATCTTTAAAACACAAAAACATTTCTATTACCCACAACAAACTTAAAATTAGGAATCCCCGACATGAACGGCCCAACTTAAGCGGCTATCCAAGAGCGGCTAATTATTAGCGGCTGCGACAAAAGCG
>JAQGAA010002379.1:0-12815 GCA_034696425.1 Isotoma viridis | reverse complement strand
TTGATTGGAGTTTGTTTGTTTATCTAAGGAGTTTTGTTTAAGACAAAAGAGCGAGAGGATGGGGAAGTGAAATATGTTTTTAATTTAAGTAAAGTACAGGGTTTTTTGTATTTGTGGAGTGAGGGTGGGTGGAAGGAAAGGGAAATTATGTAGGTGGTTGGGATTGAATGGAATGATAATATTTAGAGAGTGATTAAGAAAAAAAAGTTTGTTTGTCATTGTCATTGTACTTTTTTGTGTTTGTTATCATTGTGATTTATTATGCATAGTGTTTAAATGATAAGAAGTTCAATGAGGAGTTGTAATTTTGGAAGTATAAGAATTTAGTATGGTTGTGCATGGAGTATGATAGGAAATGTGTGAGTGGGTGGGGATGGATTTAGGTTAGTGGATTGAAACCCGGTTGTCGGTTGTTTGGAGAAAAATGCTGGAGAAAAAATAGTTTAATGTGCTTTTTGGATTTGGTGGTTTTATTACGTAGTTTTATCCTTTGGAGGTGTGATTATAGAATTTTGAATGTGTTTTCAGTTTTCTTTTTGACCTAATTCGGAAAAGATATGTTGACCTACTGACCCATGACCGTTTGATTGTTTTTAAATTAAAATTGCCCTTAATTGTCTTACACGATTTAAAAATGTTGTATAAGTTCAAATCGTAAGTGAATTGGGGGCTATATAATTTCTGTTTAATTAAATTTTTATTAAAATTAAAGAAAATTAAATTTGACAGTAAAGACCATTTTAACCTAATCGAAATCAGATAGCAAATTCAAAGGAGTATTGTGAGTACACGAACGCTGACCTTTAAAATTCATTACATAATAGGAAGTTGTTGTTAAAGTCAAATTGAAACACAAGGTTACCAATGTCAAGGTTAAATGGAAATTTACTTAGAAATAAAACTAAATACATTTACCTAAATCAAACAAACACCATTTATGAAATTTGTTTAAAGTTTGCATAACAAATAATGAAATATTGAAATTGAAAACGTAATTTATTAATTTATACATAAGTACATTTATGACAGTGACATTAACCTTCCAGTTTCACTCGGCAGAAGTTAGCGGTTTCAAATTTTTTTACGGTATTACATCAAAGTAGTAAAAGGTTTCTCTCATTTTTGAATTAATCCTTAGAGTTCTACTAAGAATAGTTGATTATTCGCTCATTGTAATTTTAAAGTGCAAATGCCAAATGCTTTCTAATAAAGGAGAGTTAATTTGACAGTAAGGAAAAATAAATATAATTTAAAATGTTTTGTAAAAGGCAATTTGTACATTTACTAATAATAACATCTTGTTCGGTTTTTAGTTACTGACACTAACTATATAACAAAATCAATATTTAGTTATTAAATATTCCTCCTCCCCCTTCACCCGGAAGTGAAAAAGCATTTCAGTGTCAATATTTTGATGTTCCAGCATAGAGTTTTTTTTATTTCCTAGTACAGTAATTTATTGTAATAACGAATTCTTGGAATTTAAATCTAGGTTAAACATATTTGTTAGTCTTATTGGTAAACGTGTTACCAAACTAGCAAGACAATTTTCTCAAGGAAAAATACAATAAAATGCATAATACACTGATCCTATATAAAATTAATTCATTTATCCACGTTTCATTAAAATCTTTCCATTTTATGCACCTGCACTTTTACCATCGGGGTGCCAAATTCATTCGCTTTAACAAATTTTATAAATATATTTGTTAAAGCGAAAATAAAAATGCAAGTTTTTTAAGGTTTCTCTATGAAACAAGGGATTTTTTTATTGAAAAAGGTTTAAATCTTGGGATGTCAAGGACATCTATGAAGTTTTAGATGTTTTTGATTACAGTTGTTTGTTAGTTTTATGTAAAGTGGTTACGAAATATTTAAAATCTGTCATACTGAAAACCTTATAAGAGGATGAGGAACTGAGGAATATTGCCTTTGGTTGTATAGTGAATAGCGTTATACTTTACTAACCTATGCTAAGAATGATAACCGACTTTGATGACGGTGATGATGAGACCTTGTGGGGTTTGATTTGATGTTATTGCAAAATAGTCTCTCGATCTCTGTACTCTGTTGACTGTGTATTTGTGTGTTTTTGGGAATCCTCATGATGTTTCATGTTTAGCATTTAAAATAGTTATTTGTAGACACAGCTTGTCATATATAATATTATTATGGAATGAGTTTGAATCTCGGAGAGACGGAGATTTGCTGAGGTGCAGCCAACGCCTTAATTTAGAGTATTTTGAACAGATTTAAGGGATCAAAGTTGTCTATTTTATGTTTAGGGATTCTCTTTCAAAATTTACATCAATTTTAGGAATGATTGATCTTTAAACTAAAATGAGAACTTTTGGGGTAAAAACAACCATAAGTTTCATCATTCTTATTGAATTTTACTTTGGGTTTCGGAATAAGAGAAAATGTTTTTGTGTGTTCGTATTATTAGTAGAGTTGAATTCTTGCATGGTAAAATAAATAAATAAATGTTTAAATGTTTTTCCATGTCGGTGGTATTCCTTTGAGTTTTTTACTTGCGTGTGTGCATGTTGTGTCTTATTTTAAGCATGGAATGATTAAATTTTAAATGATGAATGTTTCGGATATTTATGATAGGATTCTTGTGCATGTGTCGAAGTGTGAAGTGTATTAAATAATTTGGTTGTAAAATTGGTAAAGTTTCTCAAGGAAAAATTTTGCCGATTCAATATAATTTTGAAATTAAATTTTATCTAAATTTTTATAAGTTTTTCTGTTACCTCTTGTTTTTGAATTGTCTCACGTTATGAAATGTAATCTAGATTTATAAATTTAAATTAAATAGCTCAATTTATAAGTTGTTTTTTAGCCAATTTAAGGATGGACGTGAAACATGATAGTAATCAAATTTAAAGGAAAACATGGAAAAAACATTAAAGACACAAGAAGCCGATCAGTTTCGTATGTAATTTCAGCCGAATTTAATAGTTTAAAAGATATAAAATTTTTAAGTATTCCATTTTAAACTTTCCATCAATTTGGAAGAACGCAGAAGTATTTCGAGGTCGACACAAATTTAAAAAAAATTCCATTTGCAATTGCTTTTCCAATATTTCTAAAGCACAATAATAAAATTTATGATGTTGTTAATATTAAAGATTCCTCCAACCCATACTGTATTTAATTTTAAGTAGAAATTAAAAAAAAAAACAGAAACAGAGTCTACGTTTGATATTCCAGTAGGGAAAACGTTTTAGTTTAATTTACAACACAAAAACTCGTACTTGAGATACAGTAGGAGTTGCGTTACTTTTTTCAACTTCCTACACATATGAGTCAGAGTCAGATTATAGTGTAACTAATTAAATTATCTCTACCCGATCGAGCCTATCCCATGGTTCTTAGAGTGTTACCCAATACAAAAATAAAGTAAAAAAGCTAAAAGGATTAACTTAAGAAAACTTAAATAACTCTTTTTCAGTAATGCAAGCATTAAAGACCCTTTGACCTGATGAGTAGTGTAACGGACTATTTTTTTTATTAATTTACGAGGTCACGTAGGAATAAATATAGCTTATGAGTCGAATTGACAGAAAAGAGTTTATCATTTCAACTATGTTATGCATATCTGTAAGTGCCCTTTGACCTGATGGTAATGTAATGACAGCTCATCTTATCTCGTATTACTATAAACCACATATTTTTATTACTCATATTTAATGGACTGTGTAAAAGCTCTCTATAAAGCTACGCAGCTTTTGATGAATTGTATCATCCCATTTGGAACTTTTTTTTTCAAGCGTAAATTTGAAGAGTAATTGGTTTGTACTGAAATCGTACCACATAAGAACAAGAATTCGTTTTTATTCGGCAATCATAGTTTGTGGATAAGTAGTACCTTGTGGTAGTTGTGGGGGGAAAGAGAGCTTATTACCTATAATGCATAATGGTTTACGATAAAGAATTCAATCAATATTTTGTAAACAAAGCTTTTAACTTTTTATGACAAGATGCATTGTGTTTACACCTTTTTTATATTGGAAATCCTAAATTGGGGTTTTAAAGGTAATTTTTATGAAGTTTCAGATTGCAATCTTTGCAGTTAGAATCAATAACAAATTACTTTGTTTATGTTAGACAAGTCAATTATCTTGTTATTGTTTTCCTAGAGTGGATCATCATTTTTATCATTAATGTTTTAAGTTTACAGATCTCATAGCCAAGGGGAAATACGTTAAAAAGCATCTATTTTCAAATATTTGTCTCATCATCATATATGGACTGATTCTATGAAATCGTTCTGTTTTTGTAAATTCTGTCATCATAACGGCTTTTAGGTTTTTCTACGTCTTTGACTTCTTATTATATTGTCCTTGAAAATAGATTTCTAGTGCAGTTTACTTTATTTTTGAGTCTTGTGTTTGTAATAATGACAAATTAGATACTGTGAAGTCTTCAGGGGTTTTTACTTCCCCAATTTTATATGAAAAAGGTCAAAGATCTTAGGTACGTATAAATTTAGTTTCAAAAATTCAATTTGTTGGTAATAGCTTGGTCCAAAGAAATAATAGGCTTAGATATTTTGTTATGTTATGTCTCCTTTGAACTTGTTACAGTTGCAGGTAACAATTTAAAAAGGGTAGCAACCTTTTGCGACATATATGGTACAAGACCTGTTAGTAATTTCAGTTGGATTGTGATTGTACGATCTCATTTTTTGAGGACATTTTAGATTAATCTAGAAATTTATACCTGTGACCTTATACAGTTTTTGATGTTACGTGTAAATAATGCTGTCCTCTTCTAATAACACTTGTCAAAACTAAAGTTCTGACATCAGATTACAGCTCAACTCAAGGTCTAACAACGTTCCATAGGGAAATTCCCAAAACGCAATACCAGCTGTTGCAAGTCCTAACTCTTTTTTGACTTTTTTTCTAAAAATATAATCAAATAAAAAAGATAAGAATTGTATTAAAGGATAGAGTACACTATATTATTGTCAAAGTACTACAAATCTCAAAATTGTAGTTGTAACAAGCTACAAATAGTTTGGGAATTTGAGAGAAAGCATTATTAGAAAATAACAGTAGGAGCAGCAATAGTTTATCTAAATCTTTTATGAGCAAGAATGTCTTTGTGCTCTTGTTGTATTATGCGTTGGACATTTTATGTTTCATTCATAAATCCCATGAGAGATTTACTTATTGCAACAAGTTTTCATCTGACAAGGGAAAAAATTCTGTCAGGACTTTGAAATATCTTTCGTACAACTTTCTATTAAAAAAGGTGAAAGGTCAATTCTGGAGTGGCGTGCTGAACTCACTAAATAATATTTCTCTATACTGCAGATATAAAGCCTTTTAAGTTTAAAATTTCTTCAAAATCTTGGTAAAATTTTGCTTCAAAAATTCTAAACCAACCTATTTTGGATCAAACTTTTCTCAAGAGGCTTTACATGCTTTGTTTCTCAAAAAATGTGAGTGGTAGTTGCGAAAGAATGTGTGAAATGAGATGAGAGCCAGTACTCATACTTATACTCCTACACATTTCATAGAAAACTTCCTTTAACAAATAAAACAAACTTGTGGAATAAGAGAAAGAAGTTTAGAAAAATATTTAGTTAGGCACATGGGGATAGTAAGATCAAGAGATTTAAACATTCGAGTCAGAAGGTAAGGAATTTACTTTTTTTGTATGAAGGATTGAAAAAAAGAATGGACTTTGTTAGATAAAGTAAGATAGATGATTTTCTCTGAAACTTGAAAAGTTTTCATTTCACGGATGGAAAGTCGACCAAGTGCCTAGCTTAACGTTTTTTGTGTATGGTATGCAAGGGAAAAAGTATAGTTTAGATATAGATGCAAATCTTGACCTTTTGACTTGCATAGTTTGCACTTTTCAAGTAGGACGTGATAGTCTGCAAAAGATTCCACTTTTTTAGGATTCAGTAGTACTTGCTTAAATGATATTGCTTATCTTGCTATAAACAGTAACAGTAGTTTACTGAGGGTGAATTTGATACAGTGTTCGTTTTATTTGTGTCAAACTTGTATTATGTATGGGTATTGGGAAATAAAGGGTTTCAGTATTTTTAAAATCTTTTACTAAATTCTGTTTGGGAAGTTTTGGCATTATTAGCATATAATTTTGGTTGATACATTGACCAAAGCTTAAGGGTTTGTTCTTGGAGTGATTTTGATGCATTTTTATCATAAAATTAGTTATTTTGTTTAATTTTCAAAAAGTAAATTTTTTGAAAATTTTCAAAAACGTTTTATTTATAAAGTTTTCATGTTATTATTATAATAATGCTGATTAAGCTGGACATTATTTATTTAGATGTCAGAATGTTTTGGTAGAATGTAAATGGAAAATTCTGGAAAAATAAGCTGTACAAAACTTTGGATTTGCCAAGTTTAATAAATACTTAAAGAGAATTGCTGTTCCATACACTATTTTTTATAATGGAGAAACAAGAAAAAAAATTAAATATTCAGTACACAGAGGCAGGTAATAATGGGGTTGATGAAATCGACCTACGAAAGTGTTATTTAAGAAATCCTTGTGAACACTTTTTGCTTAATAATTTCCCCTTTCCCACACTAAATGTTTTCCCTTCCTCAAACAATTGTTACAAAAAATATCCCAATTTAACAAGTTCTTGGATATTTTCTGTCAATTTGTCCATAACTTATACTAGAAACTTTATCAATGAATAAAAAAGGAAAACAATGTTTTTGGAAAGTTTTTCTAATAAGAGAAAAAGCTATGTGATGAAAACCTTTTAGAGAACAATTCTATTTCCAATACATGAAGTAACTTGTACTTGTAGTTTTGTTTGTAGTTTTCTTGGGATTTTTGCACTTAAATTATTAACAAAGCTTTTATCTCTAAATCCTTAAAGTTTTGTCTTTCACGTGAAGTAAAATTGTATTAGTAAAAGTATTATTACAAGTAAAGTTAAGATAACATGTTGTAAGTTGTTGTTAGTTTGTGTTTTTCCAAAAAACTAATACAGGAGACACGAAATTTAGAAAAATTGGCATTTGTTGCAACAATTTCTAATAGTATGGGAATAAGGAATACTAATTTGTCTTCTTCCTAAGCATTTATAACTTTTAATACTGTTTTCGTAAGTCTAGCAATTTTTACTCAAGATCTTATCGGACATCTCCCTCTCCCCCACTGTCTCTATCGAGCTTCAATATGATAAATATGAAAAAAGATTGTGATCAAATCAATTTTTTCGTCTACAGAACATCCTTTAAAAACAAGAAATAGGTTGGCTTTTTACTTATTTTACTACTAATTACACAAAAAATCATGTTTTCCCTGTGTGAACTATATACGAGTTGCTCTTAGATTTTTCAAATGATAAAGAAATGTGGGTGTTATACATAGTGTTCAGAAACCATACATACTGACTTGAAAAAAGCTAAGAAACTTATGTTTGAATAGAAAAAAACGACACGGTTTCATGATTTCAAGTAGGAATATTTCGTCTAATGATAAATACAATTATTATTAAAGATTCTATCATTATCATCATAATTCATAATTACCTTGTATGAATATTGCACCCACCGGTTTTAATAAAAAGCGATGACCCTTAAAAGTTTCCGCACGTGTGGAAGAAGTCATAGGGTGAACTATGATTTGGGATTTTATTTGTAAAATCAGCACGTTACACAGAAAAACAATATAATTTTAGACGTAGCGGAAGCATGAAATCCGATTACATATGTCTACAAGCCCTGAAGATGGGTTCAGGATTAAATAAAAAACAATAAAAACAAGACAGTTGCATTTCAAGACTAATTTAATTTATTTTTTATGCAAAATAAACAAACTTTAACAAAAACAAAAACAATGAATATAAAAATGCATATTTAATTAAGGTTTTTTCCTGCAAGGGCAATTAAAGGTTGTAATGGATTTGTACTCTATGAACCTTTGTGACAATTGATACCCTAATTTAGTTTTAAGTAATATTTACTAGAAACAAGATAAGAACTTCCAACTTCTTTCTAGAAGCTGTTAGAAAAAATACGTTATGATTGAGACCGTGTTGACTTTTAGTTCAGCAGGTTTCTTAGCAATTTGGTGTTATAATTTATGTCTGAAAATGAAACATCAAAAGAGTCTAACCCTTGAGGCATGGCAGAAGCATAACATCCAAGAGTTTCATAATATTTTGTATTTTATTGGAGTTACATTGCATGATCGTTATCGATCAAAGGGGAAATGTATGTAATAGCGATAATAAATATGATACAAAAATAAAATGAGAATCTTAAAAAAAAGTGAATCAGACCATTTTTGCTTACACTCTTCTTATTGAAGGAACCTGAGAGAGTGAGTCGACTAGACAAGATCTAAATAACATGAGACATACTTACTTATTGAGCATTCGAATAGAAGTTTAAGGATGAATAGATATATCACTTTTTGATAGATAATAATAATAATACTTATATATGTATAGAAAAACGACGAGTTGTTCATGTTCACACGATTCTCATCAATTTATTGTCGGCAATAACCTTGAAAATAACCAAGTTGCACTATAAGGTACTGATGGTAATACTGGTAGTGGTTGCGTGTACTGCTTATCATAGTGTTGTAGACAGGGGCGACAGTAACTAATAGCTAGAAGCTAATAATAATACTCCTGGTTGGTATGTGTATTTTCAATAAAAAATGATAGCTTCCTATATTTATAGTAATATATTCCGTATGGGTACATTACATGTGTATTTGTTATTTTGATGTTTCATCAGGAACAAAATCTTAAGTATTTTTGACTTCATTTGTTATGATGAGTATATGTAGTTTTACTCATTTATATGGATATTTTGTGAATTACTTTTCAGGAAGAGTTACTAAAGAAAAGAATGTAATATTACTAGTAGTAGTAGTGACTTTTTTTGTAGAGAAGTTCTGTCGTGAGAGACTTGAAGTAATAATGGCAGAGTGCATAATATCGTCTTATCGCAATGAATATAAATTGCATAGATATTATTGCATAGAATTATAATTTATTTCTCTTCCTGACCTGACCGTTCCTATTTATATGGTCTAAGGTAAAGGTTTTTTTTCTAAAGTTGTTATTAAAGTAAGTTTTTGGGGGAGGAGCTGAATGTCTGGGTGTAGTTTCTAAATATTATAATAATGATTAAATTAATAATAATATTTTGAGGTTTTTTAAAATGTTTTTCATCGATTGGTTAATGTGTACTGGGATATTTGTTTGTGTAAGAAAATTAGCGACTTTTCCTTATAATGTTTTTTTTTCCGTATTGAGGAATTTTTATGTTCTGGATAATTACACCCGGTTGTAGGATGATAAAGGATACGGGAAATACTTTTTTTAAGGAGATCAATTAATATTGGTTTAATTAATAGGTAATTAAAGTTTAATTAAACTCTAAGGCCCAACTTCAAACCACTAATACCATTATCGCGTGAGATCAATAAAAACAATTTCGCATGAATTTTTATCAAGCAGGAGAAACCGTGAGAAAGATTTATTGAAAGAGTTTCCGATTCCGCAATAGATTATTTTATAAATCTCAGTAGTAAAACAAGAAAAATTTACATTTTTTGAAGCATGTGTCGTTTAGAGAACGCTGACCTTATGTGGAATGATATTATGTCTCATATTATTCTGTATTCTGTGTGATGATTTAAAATATGCACTTGTAGAATGATGATTTGATGATTGTCAGTTGGCACTATTAGTACTGACAGTTGGAATAATAATATTATTATATGGTTCATGCGGCTTCCAATTATTTTGTTGTGATCGCAACTCTTGATGCAATTTTTGAAACTGCTCGTGCAGTCATCCCGTCGCCTAAGAAAACCATAGCTAAACTAAATATAATGTGTTGAGTTGTATCTTAAATTGGTTTTGATGAGTTTGTGTCTCAAACTATTTGGCTAAATATTTGGTTTGGAGAAGAATCATGTACCATTTTGATATCATTTGAGAGAATATTATTTTGAAGAAAAAAGTGGGATTGTAATCATTTCCCGAAACCATGAAACCGTGAAGTTTGCCAATAAATTTTATATGAGTTTATAATAAACGGATGTATTGAAGCTTTTTTTGTCTGTTCAATAAAATGCTGAGGAGTTTGAACCCTAATAAGATTATATGTTGCAGCGGCAACAGGAATTACAAATTGATATCTTGATCCATCTTTTAGTCCAGGGTCAAATTAGTTTGTTTGCAGGTGGGATTTTTTTACTTAAAAATATAATGAGGCAACAATTGGAATTAATTTAATCAGTCTAACCATTTGGTATAACTGTTGGATCGAATACAAATCAGCCGCTTATGTTGGATGAAAAACATTTTTGAAAAGTTGCTGTACTTATTAAGCTTCGTAAATGAATGATTTGAGTCTTACTCAAGAATTCATTGACATAGTTAGAGAGATAGCCTTAATGAATAAATAAGAATGTGAGTTCCTGCTGAGACTCTAGTAATAAAATTAAGAAGAGATAATCCCTATTATTATTACTAGTAAATATTATTTAACAATTCATGTCTATTATAAGATTATAGCTCAATGAGAATAGAAAATGACAATTACTTAAACGACCTCCTACATCGTCATATATCTTCCCAAGGATTAACTGTAGCAAATTAATGTAAATATCCAATCATTCGGTCAGACACTTTTATGACATTAAAGAATTGTTTACTCACTCTTACTGTCTTACTCACGTTACTTACTATAATACACTAATTTGATTAAGTTATAAAACTCAAACGACCTCCTACATCGTCATATATCTTCCCAAGGATTAACTGTAGCAAATTAATGTAAATATCCAATCATTCGGTCAGACACTTTTATGACATTAAAGAATTGTTTACTCACTCTTACTGTCTTACTCACGTTACTTACTATAATACACTAATTTGATTAAGTTATAAAACTCAGAGTAATTTTTAATTCAATATATCAACTGAAATCAGAGAGAGCGAGGGCAAACGCTAAAAAAGCCATTAGAAGGAGTTGTAGTAATTAAAAGTGACAATGACAGCTTTTTAAAGTAATAGAAATTTTTATATGTTTTTTTTTTTCATTTCTGGAGGCAAGAATATTATTAACTGTTTGTCTACATGTATTAAATTAACTTTTAAATAAAATTCAAACAATTTGGACTTAAGACCCTCAGGTATTACATATTTAACCTTAAACCTGTCAACCTGCAGAGTGAAAAGTTGATGAAAAAGTTTTTTAGGTGAGTGCATTTGACAGATTATAACTTGATAGTTTTTATTACATAAATCGTGAAATATTAATAATAATAATGTCAGTCATCATAGCCCGTTATGGTCATGGTTCTCTTTGATAGGTGTGTTCTTGTGAGAATGTAAAATATGGAATTACGATTCAAATTTGTTGTTCACGGTTCATAATGCATATTTATTGTATAATAAATGTTACATTATGGATATGAGTCTTGTCAAAATGTATTGTAAATTCTTGTAATTCCTTCAGGAGGTTTTTACCTCTGGAAGGCAGGGTTTGAAATGTATGTTGCGGTGTGTTTTTGTGGGTGGGAGTTTAAGTATTAAGTAAGTACTTGGTAAATTTAATGGGTTTTTACTGGGTTTTTCTTTAATTTTAATGTTAAAATGTAGCGGAGTTTGCAAAGTATGTGAATGGTTTTTGTATAATGTAAGAGATAAGGATTTATGAGTATGTTTAAATACACCCTTGAAGTAAGTAATAATTAATAATACATGAAGAGAGGATCTATAGAGAAATTCATTTGGTTAGGGTTTCTCTGAAAAGAGACTTTAGTCTAAAGACCTAGACTGCTCGCTCTTAAATCCACTTATGTATTATGAATTTATGAACATAACTACTAGGTAGGCACGTTTACGCTTATTCTTTGAAACTTGATGATGATGAGAGAGTTAACTGACCTTCTTTCCTGTTACATAAAAAAACTGACATTCGAGTGAGTGTGGCGGTATGATGAAGTGAAAAGTAGCACGTTGGCAAGTCTTAACTTTAAATTGTGTTTGAAATTGTAAAATTCGGGTGAGTATGAGATCCACTTAGTTTCCGGTTTGACATTCTGACAGCTTTTCATTCAAACTCAAAGTTGTAATAATAGAACTGTTGTGTTGTGGTTTCTCTACAAGCACGCTGTATTTAATGTGAGGGGATTGACGTGATGTAATGAACTTGTAGCAGGTTGGAATTCACGTGTGTACCGAATTTATTTGGTTAGTAGGGTTTTTGGATTTTATGAATGGTATAATGTAAATTGGGGTAGTAGGGTAGAGCGTGGTGGATAATTTGGACTAACTTGAATGAATGAAGTCCTGTCGTGGATTTGAAAATATGCTAAAAATGTATTTATTTATGAATTGTGTAATTAATTCGTTTAATTGAATAAATATTAATGAAAGATTTTTGTCTATTTTTAGATATACTCTATAGTGGAATGTCTGGAGTTATTTGGAAACCAAACAAATTTTCCTGATAATGTTGCCTGCCTAGAGCACGCTCCAGTGTTAACGAATTCCACGATAATCAAGAGCTTTATTCTATCTGTGATGGCGATCCTCTCCCTTGTTGGCAATGCGGCCACTATGCTCAGTATAAAACAATCAAAGCGTCATCGATCCGCTCATATTTACACACTCATCTATCATCTCTCAATTGCTGATATTTTTGTCACCTTTTGGTGCATTATGGGTGATGCCATTTGGTAAGTACTACCTACTTAAGGTGCTTTTCCATACATAAAAAGTATAAAACCGCCCCATAAGAAGTCAATGTTAATTTCAAAATGTATCAACG
>JAQGAA010002378.1:0-12817 GCA_034696425.1 Isotoma viridis | reverse complement strand
CAGTTGTCCATGTGGCAGTTGGTAGGGTGGCAGTTGTATCATGTGGCAGTTGTCAGGGTGGCAGTAGGCCGGACACGCAATTTAGTTTAGTTACATCCGTCACTACATCCCCCAGATCTGAACTGATGTTGACTGCATAAAATATTAAAACATTTTAACATTTTAATTCATAAAGCGGCCAGTAAAATGAAAATCGTATCGATCCGTATGAGAAATTTACACTAGAAAATATTAGTAGTAATGTTTTACTTTACATTGCGCATTGTTGTATGAACATTGTCTAACAAGCCGACTAATTTTCCCACAAAATATCGCGTCTTTGCAAAATTTAAATCAGTTGTGAACTCCGGATATAAAATTCGTATTGTGAATTTGCTATCAGAAAATGCTTACTTTTACCGAATTCTTAAATTATAAAATGACTTTGAAAGGAATCGTATTCTTCCCAAGCTAAATAAAAGTTTAGAAATCGTGTTTGTTTCTCAGCCTCCCAAAGAGGTTTACCAGGTGAAGATAGACAAGTTAGCAAATAAAAACCCAAAGTATACTCTACTTGATCAAACATCCATATACTCGGCGTCAACTGGAAACTTTTTGGACTGGGTTCATCAGCTTACTTTGAATAAGCTTACATGCTTTTGTATTATTGAGCAATTAAGTTCTCAGATGTTTTTCTGGGCTTCACACATTCATGTAAGGGACACTTTTATAAAAGTCTTGAAACAGTTTGCTGCATCGGGGGTTTTGGAATATTGGAAAATGTTTGAGTTATAGATCGTCAATGGATTTGAAATGCATGAAAGCAATAACAAAAAGGTGGTTCAGATATTGTGTTGGAGAGAAATAACAATAAGATTTGATCACATTTGCTAATTAGATATCGCTTTTTGTATCATTTGTTAGCTTTTAGCTTATGATACTGGCCGTGGTAGTATTTCTGCTTGAAAGATGAATTTTGAAAGGAAAAAGAAGCATTATTAAACATGCGGTTACAAACTTTGTCAGTATTTTCTAATACAATCCGAAGTTTCATGTAATGTGTTACGTTTAATGTCTGCAAATCTTTGATTCTTACTCTTATTAATTAGCAATGAAATTAAAACAAAATAACTTCAATAAGGTTTAAAGGTATAATGTAAAGTTCATGAATTTGAGACCTTCTCAATTTCTTATTACTACTATGTTATGGGGTTATACTTTTACTCAGAAAATTCCTTATAGTGTATGAGATGAGACCATGTAAATAAAATGCAGCATACGCAAGGTGATGATATCCTTCGTATTGAAGAATGTTTTATAGTTCGATTCATTCATCTTTCATGGATGGGTCGTCATGCATTATGTCATGAAATAACACCAACAGCAACGTTTTTTAAGATACAAAGTAAGAATTTAAACAAGATCAACTCAACAGGGGTATAGTATCGGGCTAAAACAGATTTATCAACAGCAGAAGAAGTCCGGAAATGTAATAAAGAATTAAGGTACAGGTAAAGGACAACCGATGCCTATGCCCTTGAATAAAGTTCAAGAAACCTTTGGAACCTCCAGGCGTAGAAATAGTCGCTAGTGACACACCTTCGTCTTTCTTTTCCCACAATCAATTGGAATTCAGCTATACCGTTAAAACCCTTAACATCTTCTATAAAATTTGTAATTATAAGTACTTAAAACCAATATTTTCTGGCGTGGCTTTAAAACACTTTCCAGGCATTGTCATATTATAGACATTATAAAATATGCAGAATTCAAAAACTACTCAAATTAGATTTGTTCTATAAACATGAACCGATTAGCTTATTATTATTGATGTGCTTGACTGAATCTAAGACGGTTACAATTTCATTTAAAAATTCATAAGGTGCATGAATTTGAGGCTGCTCCAAGCTAGAGCTAGATAACAAAGAAATCAACAAAACGAGCAATCGTTTTTGTTATAAGTACCTAAATCATTTTCGATTTAATTTAAGAAACGAATAGAGTCATAAGAGATTTTCTCTTGCTTATGATGTCTCATTCATTGGTCTCATCCTCTCGTCAGACTTCTTCAGGTGAGAAGTTTATGCGCCTATTGTACTTATTACGGTATACCTAACTCTTGACACTTGTCAGTGGCAAACTACTTGCAAGTAGCACTAAAAAACAAAAAATCCTAATCTATGCCATCCCATCCGAGAGTATTATTATTATTGGACCGAATTCTCCTCTCACTTCGGATGGTGACGAAGAAAGTTTTTTTTTGGCTGGGGCTCCCGTGGTCGGTAGTTGTGCAGAGAACCTGAGAACCTGTAGAAGAACTTGATTTAGAGGACATTGGACACGAAGAGGGATATAGAAGTTTGCAAAGAGAGGCATTCTCATCCTCATCTCATGTCATACTTTTGACACAGTCGGGTCGGGAAGAGGGCTGGATTTCGGTCGGACGGAGGCGGACTATTAGTATACGGGTCCCTCGACCATTGCTCTGCAATTAGCAACATCCTTTTCCTTATCGTCAACTCTTCGGAAATCCCTGCTTTTACAATATACCAGGACTAAAAGCTTGTTATCTTTATACAACTCGAAGAACAGAGCTTTCCTGATGTTTTCAGTTCTTCAGCAACCGGTCTGATCCACATTCATCCAATTTACTCGGCACAACTGCAACAGTCCAACCAAACCCAGAAGAGATAATATAATGTGAATCTTAGTCCAATGTTAAAAGTGAAAAGGGAATTCTACGTAAAGCGAATCTACTGTGTATGCTTTAGAGTTATTGCTTTGATTACTTTGTGATGACTGATGATGACGGTGACTGGGGGGAAGGGATATGACTGACAACTCCAAAGTAATCCAAAGACTGAGTAATATTGAAGATATACTAATAACCAGGAACCCCAACTGCTGACTACCAAAGTAATCAAAGTATCACATTTCATGAAATGCATTTAGACAGAAGAACCCATTTTCAGTATAGGTAATATCTTATTTATTCTCTAAAATCATGAAAATCCGTGTGTCAGTGAAGTACGCAATTAGACACGATAAGCATGAAGCAAAACCCATTTGTCCCTTTCCCTTTGTCATTGCTTTTGCTCTTTGTTAAAAGTCTTGGGTTTGCGTCCTTTCAAGAAACCCTTCCTTTCAGTCCTTTTGCCAATTAACTATAAAGCTTCTACCTTTCCATGGTTTTTTATTTTATCAGATTTCAGATATTTTTTGGATGCCAAATGCCAAGTCAGTATGTAATGTGTAACATGCTCCTTCATTGACTTTGTAACGCCCTTTTCGCACAGCTTCCTTCCTTTTATGTTGGTTAGTGGGTGATGGTAACAAGTTGTAAACTGTGATGAGCTGCTGCTGTACATTCGAAAAATCTTAGCGAAAAGATTAACATATATAATTATACTCTCTACCTTGATGAGGTCAGCAAAGGGTTTATAAAGGTTTTTCCAATCTACATTCCACTCCACATCCACAAAACTAATAAAAGGGATAGACTTGCCAGATGCCATTACTAAAGCGTACCACTTTCGCTTAAAAGATGGAAAAGACAGATTCCAAGAAATTGTTTTGATCGAAAGACTCTGCTTGACTCCTGTAGCTCTATTTTAGGATTTTGTTAGAACTTGGATTGTGAAAGAACTTGGAACCGGAGGCACCCAACTAACAAACCAAGTACCGTATTGTTCTAATTAGAACCCCCTAACCCCTAAATGACTTCATATGCTGGAAACTGCCTATGTATATTCATTGGATATCTATGGCTTATTTCACATTTGCATCTTATGGTTTATTACAAGTTATTATAATTTTTTAAATATTCATCTCATCATCGGCTACCAATTGAGATAAATACTGATTAAAACTTATTCGGCATATATTTATCATTTCTAATGATATTTAAATAAAGCATTGAAATTCCCAACGTATAGATATATAATGATCCCCACCCCCTTGGGAAAAAATAACCTTCCATTTCTAGGCATAAAATAAATTAACTCCCTATAGGGGTCTATTTCTGCGGATAAGTTAAATGGAACATAATATTTAGAGTTCCATTTCCATTCCAAGTCCAACTTAAGAAGACTCATTTCGTCATCCTTGTATGTAGGCTTCCAAGTTAAGTTCTAGCTGATCGACCTTCTTCTACATCTCTTTTTTACAGCAGCGTCCTCCTGGGCATATGGGTATCGAGTTCGAATAGGAAATTCATACGAAGTTCTGAGAACCAAACCAACTGAACCAAAGTAGTACAAAACCAACTAGCCAACTACTACGCTGTGGTTCTCTGCCACAGACGAGGATTTTGGGACGCATGTGAGTCGATGGAATTCGTGACGAACGAAGAGAAGACTCTGTTCTTAGTGTTTATGTTCTGACTCCTGACTGTCCTACCCTGGCACTACTATGGACTACGAACGACGAAATCGTAGCACGAAGGAAGACCAGAACTAGAGTTCTTCGACGAATTGAATCTATCTCTCATCCTCATCATCATCATCAAACCGCATCGGATGGTACATAGTAGTGTGGGTTCATAGTGGCAGTGGTTCATACTGGCCCATAATAATAATACTAGTACTTACTATCGGTACTGATAAAAGTTAAGTGTGATACTACTGTGTGCAATACTTCTTTCTACTACTGACTGATGATGCTGATTCATCTTTCAGCCGTCTTTCTACTACTGGAGTGTGGTTGCTGCTGAAGAGACTCTTTGAACAAGGAAGGAAGGCAGAGGACCTCAGTCATCCTGGAAACGTTTTCTTGTCATGTCGCATGGCACTTTTCTCTCCAGCTACTCCAGCAGCAGCAAACAACAATTGTTTTTGGTATAGAGTTCTCACAGTCAGTCTTCAGCTCAGGAGTAAAATAGTTCTTGAGTCCATATCGTCTTGTCTCAATTCAAGCATATTGTACTAGTGGCAGGAACTTCTTCTTGGTTCCTGCAGAAGCGGAACTCTCTCTGTGTCTCCGAAGAAAAATCAATACCTGTAGTTGGGCTAACTTCATGGACTCATGTCGTCGTATGACCTTCAAGGTCAAAGGTCACTATGTATACGTAAGTTTTTACGAAAGGAAAGAATACAGGTGTCAAGAAACTTTTATAGATTGTAGTTAGTGGCTACAGTGACAGTGTGCAGTTGCTAGCGGTCAAGTAAACGTAGATCGACAAAAGAAGACTTGCACATAGTATGCAAATTTTTAAAGGGACGCTTATAGTAAAATCTTAGGAGTTTTCGAGATTTCTTGGTGATTTGTATATATTGTGTATATATAGTGAGTTTGTGAGTTCACTGTTAGCGTCACTTTGATTTTATACCAAAGAACTAAACCCAGACCGTTCCATACCAAAAGATTCCATGGGATGTTTGTATGCAGTTCATGTGTATACTTGATATGATAGTGCTTATTTAGTGTACTCATCTGTCATATGGACGTGGACATGAAAAAAAGGTTACTCAGCCTTAAGAATTTTTCTATTTCGTCACGTTACCAGCTATTATCAGTGTTTGGTTGGGTGTTATTGTCATCACCAACTACAAAGCAATCAGTACTTCAAACTATTCTTGGTACTTTTCTAATAGACTAAACAAATTGAACATTTCTAATATGGAAGATTCTGAAGACTGAATCCTCTTTGAAGATAAATATGGATATAGTTGTTTCCAGCTACAGCTTCATTTCATTACCCAAGGAATACTCGGATTCTTGGAATTAGAACGAGATTGCATTGCATAACTCTTATCGTTCATGAATATAATCAACCCTAAAGTAAGCCCTTTTTCCATTTTCATGATAATAGTAGAACTGTGCATACCCCATACCATACCACCTATACCCACGCATATTGCTATTCATGGTATTTTCTTAATTATTAGTGTCGTTGTCGTTTAGTTTACTTTGCATTTCTCCCATTTACTTAGCCATTAAGACGAATCATCATTAGCCAGCATCTCTGATCTTAGCTAAGTAAGGTTTATGTAAGCATTTCTTCGTCTTTCCTGCTCTTGTCCTTCATATCTTCTTCAATATAATGTTCTTCATCATCATCGTCATCATCATTATTATTATCCTGGCTGATGTTGATGAGGATTCCGACTATTCTGACATCCATCCTGATCCTACCGACCAACCACAACTGACACAGATTTTTTTTCTTCAGCAGAGGTTGTTGATAGAAAAATAATATTTTCTGAGTAAGCAATAAACCTTATTATATGTACTCTTCGTCGTTAAATTGATGAAGTAGCTCTCCTAGTCATCCGATTCTGAAGTTAATCTTTAAGATGCATAGTCCGTTCGTACCGTAAAAGCTTGTATGCGTATGATTATTACATGACTATGACTAATACAATACTTCCTTAGAGCTTCAAGGTTGTGTGCTCGGTATGAGTTTTGGGCACCTTGAATTCGCAGGCTTTGTTAGCATTTTAGCATTATTTAGCATCTGGACGTCATGATTAGAGTTTTGAATAGAAAATTGGTCATCTCGTCTCATCACTCCCAAGATTTTTTGAAATCTTCATTACTCCTACTCCTTAGGCAGAGTAATAATCCATAATAAAAGTTGGCCCATTCCATGCAGCTTCCCATTCTTTGGATGCCCAGCCAGGGTAAAATGACAAGTCAGTCGGTCAGTAGTAGAATAATAAAATAGTATAATACCGGTTTTTAGAAGGTACGTACGCATATAGTGTAGTTTAACATCAACTTCTCATCAACAATAATAAAATTGATGATAATGATGCATTCTTCTTTTCATACTACTACAACAACAACACTTGTCCGATTTGACCTTGCCCTAGAATCTTCTGCTGAGAGATTTTGCTACGATTTTTTGGGGTATATACTTTGCAATGCATCCACTTCATTTCTTGGCTGTGCTGACGGAAATTAGATTGCATGCGTCGCGTCTCGCGTGTGCTACTGGCTACTGGCTTGACTTCTAGTGTATGTAGTAGTGACAGTGACTGACTACTCCGTCCGTGTTGCATTGATAGGAGTCTTGGAGTTGCTGATTTTAATATAATATTGCGATTTTGGAATTTGATAGTATGGAAAAAAGTTAATAAATGAGGTTTCATGAGCTTTTTCAGGTTCTAAACCATGTTTAGTCATACATTCATGGGAATTTTGTGGAGAAATTTTGTTTTATTACGTAGACATGTAGATTAAAAGAATGGGTGTGGTTTTTATCTTTATCCAAGCTTCATAAAAATACACTCAGAAAGAATTAGAGAATTTAAAGGATTGAGAAAAAAGGTCTTCTGCATCTGCATAGTGTAGTCGCATATGAAATATGATGATATGATATTGAATATTCATACATACACAGTTACATATACACAAATACCAAAACCCAAATATCCATTCATACATCCAAGGGAGAGGGACCTTCCATAAAACAATTGATGGATGAATGTCCCTTTAAGTGTCCCAGAAATTTTCATTAATTAAAGCTTATCATTAAAAGCACCCAAGACCCAAACCCAAGCGTCAATGAACTTGAAGTTTACATAAAAGACCTATATTTATTAGGTATTAGTTTTTATGCAGTGATGGCATTGTAAGTCTTTATTGAGGGGAGTAGTGTAAAATTATAAATGAAATGAAAGGCAATGTTCATTCAATTTCAAGTTCCGAATGTGGAAAAAATACATGATATGTGTCACAGGCAGAAAACACAATGAATTCACTCATTCCACTTAGCACTTGTTTTGTAATGCGTAAAAGGATCCCTCTATTTTATGACGACTTCGAATAAGCAGATTCATATAATTTGGCTTTCAAAGTTAATGTTCTTAAAGTTAGTTAAGTTAGTACTGTCCAGTGTGTTAAAAGAAGTTACAAGACCAATATTACTATTGAATATACAAAAAGCTGTAAACAAAAACAAAGATTGGGAAGAGAAGCCAGTTTCCTAATTTGCATGGATATCGTATTAAATTATGGTTTCATAACGGATGGAATCTTGAGCAAGCTTGGCTTATTGCAGCACCCATTTTCAAGAAAAAAGATATCAATACCTCATTATTTTATTCAAGGAAATGTGTTTACCTGGAATTGTATTGTGTGGGTTTAGTGTAAAGAAATCTCGTTGAAAATTTATTTTGTGCACTTCTAAGGTTGTTGGTTTCTACGAAGCATTTCTACTGTGGTCATTAGACAGGCGTAAGCTCTTGACAATAATCACAACCGCAGGAAACCCAAGATTAGTCATTCTATTTTTTATAACATTTCGTTTTATGACATAGAGTAGAGGTAGAGATGATGATGATTATGATGATGAAATGAAGCTGGTATAGCATAAAATATTAGATAAACTTAGAAATGATTCATAGGTTATAATATAGATTAACTATTTCAGAGTCCATCTGAAAGAGTTGTGGTAAATGTGGTAGCTCTATAATGTAAAAGTGGCTAGAATTTCTAAACGAGTGGATTTAAGCCAGAAGTAGCAACAAGATAAGAATAAATGATGTCAGGATAAGTGTTGATAACGTCAGTAGAGTCAATTCAGCTTTCCTCCAGTTTTCCATTGCTTTCCTTTTCCGGTGACTCGGTATAGAAAGACGGGGGTGATGAGTGATGATGATTCACCGCTACTATTGGATTTGCTGGTTCCTAGAACAGGAAAGAAAACGGGGCTAAAACTAGCTAAAGAATCTTCGTAGTTGCTGATGCCGTCTTTCTCCTCCGTTCTATTTTATTAGGTCAGGGTCGAGAAAGTCGAGATGTGTATGAGTCATTGTAATCTCACTCTTCAGATCATCTCACCATCCAAAGAACCCCGTCCAGTGTTAGATCTCCCTGAGATGATCATGAGACCGAGATCCAAGTTTTATAATGTTATATTAATATAATATAACATAGACATCATTTGACTTCGGGGATTTTGGACAGGTCCCATAAATCGGCTTGAATAAAAGATCAATAGTATCGGGTTTATCCTTGATCATTTTCAATTTAGCAGATAGGATTTTTTACCTGGCAATGGATCACGATCGCACGTAAGACGTAAGTATTGGTTGTTTGTGTAATACATAATATTTTCATGGAAGAAGTTGTAAGTAATTGGTTTAGGGTTAATAAAAATCCCGTTTTTTATACCAATGAGGTTTTTCCCCTTGCCCTTTAGGATGAACTATTTGATCCCATCAGTCCATCGTCAAACTTAACCTTGGAAAAGTGAATCGAGGTCTTTGATGTCTTCGCTGTAGGGGTGCCTGGTTTGCATTGCAGCTAAATATGGCATTTTGACAATTTTTATGGCAAAACTTTCAATGTGGGTAGCTCGATAGATTAAAAGCGTAGATAATCTGCTGCAGGGTTTTTAATTTTATATTGCTTTGAATAATACATCAAAGCCACTTCTCCGCTTACCTTAGAGCTACCATACCTTATCTTATTATTGACACACTTTGATAGATACTGATAGTGATGATAATTGACATATCGTATGATACGTCCAAATTTTGTGTGGGGCAGTTTGAGCTGTCTCAAAGAACCCCATAAAACGACTAGTCTCATTTTTACGGTATTGCTTGCAGCAGCAGCCTTACATTACAGGGCATTATATGACATAAAATATTCAGTATTTAGCGAGAGTTCTCTCAAGAAATCACAATCTGCCTTCGTTTTCAAGCTGTTCACTGTTCACACATAGAACGACAAGACCAAAAGAGGATTAGAAAGCCAGTGGCAACCGAAAGTTAATGGCAGGTCTGGGTCGATGAGAGTCGAGTGTTGCTTCCAAATTCCAAAAGGCAAAAGGACACTGTGGATTTACTCAAGCACGTCTGACCTGTCTAAAATTAGAGCAATAATCCTAACTCCAAGAATCCATTGTCTTCTTTTCTTCTGCGGAATCCCAAGTCTGAGAGTATTTTGACTTTGGGCTCTCCGGGTCTGTTTGTATCTCATAGCGTTATTAGGGTTCAGTAGAATTCATCTTTAAGAATTGGAGTGTCTATTGCATCTGAATTTAGATTTTAACATTATTACGGTAGCAGCTCTGTGGCTTTGTCGTCACTGTCATCCCGAAGTATGCCATATGCACAAGCATAGCTCAAAGACAAGTACATTCGACCCCGATTGTTGTTTCCTGATACTCTGACGAAACTATCCATCTATATGTTCCTAGTCTTCCTTGTCTCGTTATACATTCATTATGGTAGGTAACTGATTCAGATAATAAAAATTATATAGCTGGCAGTTTTAACCTAGATTTCATACGATAATGTAAACTCCATGTCTTCAGCAGACGTCAGACAGCAAGACAAGAGAAACTTTAGTATTCAGACTTCAAAACTTGAAGAATTCGATGTTACACAAATATCATAGTTTTTCCTCATCAGAATCTCCTTTTACTAGCTTCTACTTTTGTACAACTTTTGGCATTAAATAGTGACTAAAGTTAAAACATCGTCTGATTCTTTGGCTGGAAGTAACCCAATAAATGCAGTGGCACGCAAACAATTGATGATCGAGTGAGATTTTTTTTACCCAGACTTCTGTCGAGTTTGCACTCTTGCTATTCCAATTTTCCTTTAATGTTGGCTAATATTATGAGTTCTAGCAAAAAGTTGCAAAAACTCTCGGTTTGCAATTTTAAAATTGCATCATTATGAACAACCGATTTCTTAGAATCTTATACTTATTTTATTTTTATAGGATACCAAAAAAGGAATTACTGGATCAAGATTGACATCAAATACGGATGAATATAGTGCTAACGCCGTATGACCTTGAAAAAACTAGAACAGGAAAGAGGCAGCTCTAAATATTTCAGTGGAATCATTGTTCTACGTATGTGGAGTTGAGTCAGACTATAAAAATCATATTAAAATGAAGCCCAAAAAAGGACCTTGGGTCAAATGCGAAACTTGCGATTTTAAAAGCGAGTATAAGTTTAATTTGGATCGACATTATAAGAATCACAATACGAAAGGAGTGCTTCGGTGTCCCATTCTCAAATGCACCTTTTCATGCAATGCCAAGCAAAGTCTGAGTGTTCATGTAACTAAGCATCATACAGTTGTTCCAGAAAACATAACAGAGCTTTTTAACCAAGAGTTACTTCGAGCAGGAAAACTAAAACTTGCTGGATCAAATCGACCCAAAGCTGCAAGTCTTACAGTGTCAACGAATCTTCACACCATTTCAAAAAAGCTTCGAGAGTCATCATTGTTGACAGTACGAAAAGCATCCAACCCCATTCGTAGGGGAAAGTCTCAATTAACAATTGCACCTCCACCTTCAAAAAGACTCAAAACTGATTCAGTTGAAATCACAGGAGAGCTGCAAATTAGGGAGTGTCATTTTCCCTTGTGCAATTATAATGCAACCAGCGACAGAGATTTGAGCCGTCATATAAGCCAAAGCCACCCATCTAGGCGAAAATGTCTTCCAAGTATTACCAAAAAGCACATGCCGAATCTGATTCCAATTACCATCTCCCATTCTACGAATCAGGAAAAGCCAGTTACCAGTTGTGAAAGGGAGACGTCAAACCAAGGGACAAAAAATCGCGAAAGGTCATCAGGTACTTCTACCTTACAAGCAATCAGTAAATCTCCCATACAAGAAATCAATCAAAATTGGCGAGACAGTATCAAACAAAAATTAGCTTTCCTGGCGGATTGTGATTTGAAACCAAAAAATGATTACCTTACTTCTTTTGAAATTTCAGATGAGAATATCCCAAGACTTTCCCCAATAATTGCAAACAATGATCAAGACTCAAACTCTCCACCCTCTCAAAGTGACTCAATGAATGAATTAGAAACACCAAAATCTATTACAGCTACAGCAGCTTCTCCACCTCGACTTCGGCCTCGACGATCATCCTTTTTGGATAAGTTGTTGACACAGAAATTAGCAGCAAAGAGTAAGACTGATAATAATGAATCATCGAACTGTTTTTCAGTAAACAATTTAACAATCACCTGCACCTCAACCCGTTGTCAAGATTGTCGTGTACGTTTTAAGACAAGCCTGGCTTTGGTATCTCATTTGGGACACTGTCCTAAGGCTAAGAATTACCTGGAAGAAAGCAATGATGAAGATAATGAGGAAGCGGAATTGTCTTTTAAACAGCATACATCCGCCAGCGGAAAGATCTTTGAGTGGAGTAAATCCTCTGTAAGCGTAAGCAGTAATAGCGCAGATGATGAAGAATATGAAATGAAATTACGGATGTGTAAAAACAAAGAAGTAAAAATACCGGATGCTACTGGGATGGAGTACGAAACGACTTTGGGTACAGGATCAATCAATTTGCAAGAAGACGAATGCTTAAATAACTCAAATGAAAGCATGGAAAATAAAAATGAAAATCGGGACGAGTATATCACAAAATCCTTGAAGGTGTATAAATGTGCCAAAACCAGTACAACACTGCCAAATGTTCCATGCGAATTTTGGGCTACAACACCAAGTCGATTTCATGTTCACATGATTACACATAACAATGAAAAATCAATTAAATGTCCCTATTGTTCATACCGAAGCAATTGGATCCAAGACATTAACACACATATAAAAAATAAATCAAAACATGACCCGACTCATCCAAAGGAAGCAGTTCACAGCAAACAAGCAATTGGTGAAGAGAAACAGAAAATGTATCCAAAGTATGATAAATACCTAGTGGGAATGGAAATAAAGTATTCTGTTGGCTCGAAACTACCCGATTGTAGTACCGTGGCTAGCAAAAGGTCTGATGTGGAGTTTAGCTTACAGTCCCCTATTTTTAGCCCTCCACCTCAGAATATAGAGGTTAATCGAAGATTAAGAATGCCTACATTGAAAAGAGCTCCTGTGAGCGCTA
>JAQGAA010002377.1:0-12822 GCA_034696425.1 Isotoma viridis | reverse complement strand
CGTTGTAGTTTCCAAAGCTGTCGCAGTCGTTGTAGTTTCTAATGTAATTGGAATTAGTTTAGGTTTTGGAGTTGTTGATCCCTTAGTAGTAGTTGGTGGAGTCATAATTCTATTTTGAATTAATCAAATCAATTTACCTAAACCAATAACATAATTAGTGTTATCTAATTACCCATCATAGTCATCATCATGAGAAACATATTCAAAAAGCATAGCATTGTCTCCTTTTTTGGGAGCTACCCATTGATGGAGATACTTTAAGCTATATAACACCAGATTTTCAATAGGTTCTATATAAAAATGCAAATGATATCTGTGAACATCATCAAATACTCGTATAGATCCGTAGAAATATCTGTAGATTGGAAACATTCTATGAGTAAATTCCTTAATCAATAAATAACGATTAACAAAAATGTAAATCTAATGATTCTTTGTATACTTGTCTATCATATAGCCCTTCACGACAGACTTTTCATTATTTACGATGAACCCAGTTACGGGATTGACTGCATCACTCAAGGTCTCTAAGGTGTAAGTCTCATCTAGAACTGTAATCCCCGCATTCTATTAAAGATCCCCCAGAAAAATTTAATAAACTAAAATTTCCTATTTAATGAATTTCACAAGTCATTTAAAAAGTCGTAAATTTTACGTGCATACAGTATCAAAAATTTCAAGAGACAAGGGATCCTTGAAAAGACAAATGGTTTTTTTTCCCCTTGGCTTACGGAAGTTAGTCAATTTCATCTCAAATGAAGCAGCACATGGTCTATTTCCAAGAATAAAATCTAAATGAGCTGAATCAATTGTTGGCAGTTCATCCCCTGGCAAGTTGACTTCTGTATTCAATGTCACATAAGTAAATTGAGTAGTTCGATGTCTTTCGGTTTTAAGATTTATAACTGTCCTATGAATATACTCTTTTTTCTTTTTAAGGTATGGAGGTATTGAAGCTGATGTTACAAGTTTTATCCATATTACTGAGAATAAGATTAATAATAAGAGATCAAAATAATTCATTTTATTCAGTTTTGTATAAATGTTTAGCATTTGATTTTAGTCTAAATTTCACTTTCATGAATAGTTAACATTTTTTAAATAAAATTATATGATTTATATAATAATATTATATTATCTTTATATAATTAAAGATGGATTATTAAAATCGTTGCTAGGTTTGTATGGCTTTGGTTATTCTTATTATCTACAATACAAAATGCTTGTAATAAAGCTACAAAGTTATATTATTGTATGAATATTATCACATCTCATAAATTTAATTTGCATTATAATCATAACTCTTCTTTGGACAAATAAGAGTTTAAAGTTGCACTAGAAATTGTCAAGTTTCCCGTTCTATTACTAAACAGTAAGGACATTTTTGGAAATCCCATCTTCTTTTGCCGAAGACTTGTTACCTTTACCCGCTTAGAAGAAAGAAAAAATCATTTATTATCAATCACAGTAGATTTTTACAAAATCAAAATGTTTAATACTAGCCAAGCAGCTTAATTTTTTAAAGTTTTAAAATCCTGGATTTTAATTCTTATACAATTATTTCTGATTCTGGTTGTGACATTCGAGAAATACTTTTATTTTGGAACAGGATCATTTTGAATTGGAGTAGGTGGGCAAGTAAAAGCATCATGGGAGGAGATATTGGGAGGAGGTTTTGCTGTTTCATTCTCAATAGGTTCAATGCATTCTTGTGCAGGTGTACTTGACGAATTTCTTGGATAGCGGATCTTTAGGATATTTGTTAGTTGTTAAGAAGCAAGCAAGATAATTTAAAGCTTAGAAAGCTAAAAAAGCGAGTGATGATAATATTGATGAGTACTTACCGTTCTGATTATTTTAGCCAATTTAGCCATATTCAGATGACTTTGCTCACAAGCTTTTTGAATTACATCAGGGGCAATGGCTGTGAACGTAATAAGAGGCATAATTAGCCAAAATACAGCTGTGCATTGAATTTTGAAGTAGACATGTCGAAAGTTTTCTGGGTCGATTATAACTGAAAATCTGTAGAATTTAAAACAAAAAAGAAATATTCGTAATTAACTTAAATATACAAGCAAAGTAGTCAAATTCAGTGAAGTAATTACCTGTCAACTTCGGAATAAAGAGCTGTAGTAATAAACAGCATTACATAAGAATATATTTGCGAGCCAACGTATAGGAAATGAATGAACCGAGTCTCAAGTGCAATCTAATGCAAATTAAGAACATTTTTATGAATTTTTTAAAAATCAAAAGCGATTAAAATTTTTGATTGAAAACATCAATATTTCCTCACCTTGAAATTGACTACAGCACACACCCCACAGAACACAACGGTACCGAATGACGGCAAATCATTTATAGGTTGGAAAGATGTCCATGAAAAGTACACAAAATAAAAGCATACCGCGGAATGCCACATTGCAAAAACGGACCAGAGTATAAACTTATCCGGTTGCATGAGACGATTTTTACTGATCTCTTTGTATAAATATGGTTTATTCATTAATACTTCAGCTGGATAAGGTTGTTCAAAGATTCCGTAGAAGAAAATTGGACAGGCTGAATACAATATGTTGTACAACATAAGGAAAATGCTGTCAAATAAGGTCTGTTACATGAAATTATTTAAAAAAATTACATGTATTCCTTGGATAAGTAATGTTAGAACACATGATAATTGATACCTAGTATGCATACCTGTGTAGAGAAGCTTGAGTGAAAACAGTAAAAGACTTGAGGTAAAATGAATACTATGTTCTTGTAGAAGAAATAATTTGCTAAAGTAGCCAATCGGACGTAATACCAGTGGCCATGGACTAGAATAGCTTTCCTGAGGAAACCGAATCTTGCAAGGGCAAAATCAGCACATCGAGCTGCTTGACGCCCTTCTTTTCCAAGAATTCCTAAGACATGGTATTAATTAGAATTATATTGCATTTAAGTAGTTCAATCAATTTAAATTCTCGGTATAGTACCTATTCCAATGTGAGCTTCTTGAATCATAGCGACATCATTTGCACCTATGTCAAAGGAATGGTAGCATATAGAGTGGTTTAATTAACAATAAATTATTACAGTTATATGAAGTTTAAGATTTTATACCATCGCCCACAGCAGCAGTGATAGGGTTCCCTGGGGTACTCCTAACCATTCGAACTATTTGGGCCTTCTGTAATGGAGTCATCCGAACACACACAACTCGAAAGGCTTGCATTGAGATCTCACAAAAGAGGGTAGGAAATTCCCTTAGAGCAATAGCAATACTTTGTCCATCAACAATAAATGTCGTATTGTCATCTGGAATCAATTCCTCTTTAATCTCTTCCAGTCTTTTTAACAATTCTTCTTTCATAGTATCTCTAAACTCTGTAATGACAATTTTCTTTGAGCCAGGTGTAATAATTCCGCAACTTAAGGCTACAGCAAGTCCTGTCTCTAGTTTATCCCCTGTAAGCATCCATACTCGGATTCCAGCAGCTCCAAGTGCCATAAGGGTTTGTTCAACTCCTTCCTGAAGTTGGTCCTCAACACCTGTTGCCCCAATGACGGTCAAGTGACTTTCAATATCTCTATAAATTTCCCGAATTTTAGCTTCTCGGTTATGTAAAACTCTTCGAGCTGCTTTGAGACGCTCAATAAAAGCATCTAGCTGGGGTTTGGTAAGCTGTCTTTCTGCTATGACTAGAGTTCGCATTCCCATCTACAAAAAATTCATTTTAAACAAAACTTACCTTTTATCAGATTTCAACTCTAGATTAGATTTAGACAGTACTCACCATTGCAAATTCGATTGCACGTTTAAAAGTCTCCTGAGTTGGTCCCTCATCACACCGTGGTAAAACTGATGAATCCGCTCCTTTTGTTAAAACCCAAATCTCTCCTTTTTCATTTTCAATCACCACGGACATGCACTTTCGGTCTGGATTAATAAAAGCATACAATAATTAAATTTTGAATTAAAATATTTTAAAACTAATTTCTCACCAGAATCAAATTCCAATACCAAATGCCTTCTGTAGGATTCCATTTGACCGCAAACTTCAATAGACATCATTTCATCCTTCTCCCCATAGTAAAGTACCCCTAATCTGCAAAAATAAATTGTTACAGTAATCAATTATTTAACTGAACTGCTTAGATTTTTAAATGCTATTTATTTTCAATACTTACTTAGCACAAGACTCTACCAATGCCTTTTCATCCGGACTACTAGCCTGAAACTCCCATTTGCCCCCCATAATCCCAAGAGTAAGTGGTTCCGCATTACTTCCAATTGTAAACAAGCTATTAGCGTTCTTAACTTTAGAGCTAACTTTCTTCTTCTTTTGATTAAACAAATCAAATTTTGTATCTTCAGTATAATCAACACTAGGCCTTCGAATAGGCATAAGTTGAACTGAATGACAGAGACCTAACGTCTTTAGAAATTTCATAACTTCCGCATTACTCTTAACTTCCACTAATGTCTTTTTACTTTCATCTTCTGCCTCACATCTATATAGTTTACTTGTTTCCATTTCAAAGTCATAACGGGTACAGTTTACTGAGCATACTCGGAATTTCATAACATTCTCTGTTAATGTTCCCGTTTTGTCTGAAAATAAATACTCGATTTGTCCCAGCTCTTCATTAAGGTCAGAAGTGTTACAAAGTGGAGGCTCTCCGTTTTCTGTAGCCATTTCCGCATCCCATACAAAAAATTTACTTCCAATGAACTTTTGCATTTCTAAATTAAAAAAATTTAATTGTTTTAAATTCAATATACAGTAAATGTGATGATAATTTTTTTACAATTTTGAAAAGCATCTTACCCATTGTTACATAGAGAGATATAGGTATAATATAGTTAAACAAAATCAAAAAGGATGTACAAATATTCACGTAATATTTTACATTTAGTTCCTCTGTCTCTTGTTCTAAATACCAAGGCATTGGATCTATAAAGGCAAACGGACTGAATATTAAATGCACATGTTTTTGAGAATTATTAAGAGAAATTTTAATTTCAAATTATACCTGGGAACCATTTGACCAAAACGGAAATGAGGGATGCAGCAATCACAAGAACTAAAAGGGTAATGATGAATACAACAAGGTACTTATTGACGGATCTGTTGATTTTTTAGAAAAACACAATAAAATGGTATTTTAATCATAATGTCATTACAAAATCGTTTCATTGATTTTTTAATCAACATACTTTTCAACAGTAGAAAATTTAGGTGAAGTTTTATTCGAATTTTTAGCAAGCTTTGTGTCATCTCCAGTATAAAGAACAACTCCATAAATATAATCAGTATTTTTCACTTTTGTCCCTCTAAAAAGCATGTGTTCGATTCCAAGTACGATCTGAAGGTACTTTCCAGTAAAAAACCCTTTTTGAAACTCAAGTATGGATGAAGAATTCAATGACTTATTTGAAATCTGTATAAAACATAATAAGGTTGATCAGGCAAATTAGAGTTAATTTTTTAAACCAAACGAAGATGAAAATTTTAAGATTGAAAGGTTGCAAATTTTCAAAAGAATTGTACTTCATGATCTAAACTTTTTTTCTTGGGGTTCTCATCTCCGGGTTTATCTGCGTCTTGATTAACTTGAGTTGGATTTGAATCGAGTTTATCTTTGTGTTCTGATTTTGATTTAGGAGGAAGTTCTAGGCTGTTACCAGTATGTGGATGAGATTCATCCCCCGGTTCAGGGACTTCTATAACCGTTCCCATTGATCCTGTCTGATGGTGTACCGTACCAGAATATTGAGGAATCAGAATGTTTCCATTAAATTGGTAAAGATCTTCACATGGGGGTTCACACTCTATTATAAGATTTAAATTCATGAAATCCGATTCGTCCCGAAAATGTGGCAGGCCTGCTGGGCAATACCGCATCTAAAAAAATATTTCCTTTAATTGGTTTTTTCATTTTAATTAAATAAAGCTTCTTTCGTACCTTGAGATTTGTTTCCCCATCTAAATTAGCAGTATTTAATTGACATCTTTGGAATTCATCACTTGATGCTATGAGCACAATATCAGTGGGAACTTGCTCTGATCCTTCTATTTTAATTATATCACCAACTCTCACATCCTTAGATTTAATTACTTCGATTCCACCATCTCGAACAACTTTCACTGGTCGATTGTTAAAACTATCATCATTCTTATGTCTTAGCCAATCTTCATATCCTTGTTTGATCATAGTGACAAAAACGACGAAACCCAAGGGGGCAATGGCTGTTACTGGACTAACAGGACTATCTGTTGATGACTTTAGAATATAAAATAAGTCAAACACTCCACCTTTCTCTGACCTTTGTTTTTCAAATAAAGCTGTAATTGAACTTAATTATACTTTTGCTTACCTGGATAATTGCAACAATTAGAAAGTAAAAGTTGACTACTCGACGGAATTGTTCAAATAGATTTAATGGCAGGAAATTGTATATCGTGTACTATTCAAGGAAATTTCACAGTAATTTATTAATTATGTTTAATATCTTAGTTCATTTTTGAATACTTGTATTAATTGTAAAATGTACCCTGGAAGACTTGGTAAAATTGCTGGGATAAGCATTTCTCGGTTTATTCTTTGCAGAAGGAGCAGCTATAGATTGCCTTCGGACAGGCATTGGTATTGAAGGAACACTTTCTGCATCCGGTTCTTTATCAGAAAAAGACTGCTGTGAAGTTCTTTCAATAAGTCCATTTTTTCCCAAAGGTACTTCATCTTCATCAACGTACGGGCATTGGCTTCCAACGTAAACTCTTCGAACCTTAAGTTGAGTTGGGCTGACTTTTTTTCCAAAACTGAATTTGTTGCCCTGAATTAACAATCCATAATAAATTGAACCAATTAAATTCAGATTCAAATAAATCAACAAGCAAATATTTTTCAAATTTAAATAATTACCATTTGACTAGAACAAAAGGAAACCTTATCCTTTTACCAGGATGTTCTTTTTTAATAATTCAATTCCTTCAAAAGATTTAGTTTCTTAAGGCCAAAGTTAACTTGAGAACTCCAGGAGGTTTGAATTTGATAAGTTCCTACCTGCAACTTAAATGAGAATATCCATCGTTTTATAGTAATCTCAATAGGGTAACAGACGAAAATACAAATATATACTTTATGCATCCGGCCATGACAAATTATACCTCGAAACCCAAAGATTCGTATACAATTTATTAATAAAAGAACAGTTTATTAAAAGCCTGTTTATCTCCTTATGTAAATTTTGTGAAGCTGATTGTCTTGTCATACGTAATAATATTTAATTGTTTATCAATATATAGAGCAAATCATGGTAAAAGTACTCAGGGTGTGTAAAGTTTATCACATGAGCTCAACAAAATTTTCAGAATGTGAGGGATTATTATCTTATCAACAATCAACAAAGATTAATAAAGCTCAGATACAATAATGTATTCAGAGAATGGAACGAGTTAAGTGAAACACATGACCGAAATAATGTTAAAATTGTATAGCTTACCGATGATTTTTGTACAACTTTTTAATATGCATCCTTACAGATACACTGAATTTGAAGTAAAATATAATCTACCAGGCTAATTTACCTGCCCTTGAACCCTTTAGGGGGCAGAAGGGACACTTTAGTTCAAAAACTGTTGTTCTTCAAAAGCTTTTCAAAAGGATATATGCTGTTGCTAATAGAAATATGCTATTTTAGATTAATCGTAGTTTATTATCCTTTTTACACATAGCCAACTCCAGAATCACGCCTTTACACTAAAAAAAAGTCCCAAGTGTTCCAGACTACCTCCAAGAATAACAATACACTTTCATTTTTTATCATTTTTATTGAAGTCGGTTTAACTTTTAAAAGTATTCATAAGCATTATAAAGCAAAGAAAAAGAAGCTATTGTATATGAGGATGATGTGATGAATGCTGTGATGATGATCATGAAATGAGAATGTCTCACGGGAAGGACTGCAATTAAATTACAATGAAGAATGGTCGTGTTCATTAATAATTTTTCGTGTACCTCTTTTAGTATTGTAATAAATGAAATGATAATAATGCTTTATTATACTGTATTTGCTTGTGGCAATATGTGTCCTCTGCCATTATTATCATCATCCTCGTCCCAATCTTATTCATGTTCATCAAACATATAAAACCCAACCTGCCAAAAGTGAAAAAACTTACAAAAACTGATTGTGCATAAGGTACTCCTACTGTAACACTAAAAATGTGTTTAAGAAGCAGAAAGGACTCATTCAGTAAGATTCCGTGTCCGTCCTGACTTGCACTTTTCATTTATGATGGAAAAATTCAATGCTAAGGTCTATTCTCAAGATCGTTTCCAGAAATGTCTTTCGGCTTATACTTTTTTGACATTGGAGATTAGGAATATCTATTATTGTAAGTTTATCTATTCTGCCTATTTGGAAACATCTTTATCATTGTCACACTACAAATTTAGTAGCCTATTATTATTACTCATAGATTTAAGCTCAATTAGCAGTATGATTTGAACATTGAATTGTTGTATTTCCTAATTTCTTTTTTAGAAAAACGTACGTATTTCAGAGTGGACATTTGATTATAATCAGATGCTGGTTGAAATAAGTAAGGTTGTAAAATAACTATAATCTAAAGACGATTACTATTGCTACAAAATTATTATTTCAAACACAACTATACAAGCTATTATATCAAGTTTGTCTATCCAGATTATAATTTAGGACACAAAAAATTCTTTCGTGGTTGATGTGGTCACGCCAAGTCTACTTTAAGCTTGATTCTAATTATGGACATTTGTGGGAGGCAGTAATTCTTATTATCAAAACTGCAGAATATGATATAATATATAACTTTAATGCATTGTATATCATAAAAACGGATATTTCCATCAATCAAGACACTTTTTTAGTATTATTATTATACCATCGTCATCTCCAAGATAAAGTATCTCTTCATAAGTAAGGTGATTAAGCATTTGGAAATTTGTAGATGATAATACTTCAAACATCTATTTCCAGAACTTGTTGAGGATCGAGGTCTTCACAACTATGAACTTCTACTATATTTAAAGTTGAAAAGGTAGCTTTTAGTTCTCATACCGAAATTCACTATGTCTACTTAAGTGCATTTGCTTGTTCTAAAGTATGCTCCTTTTTTCAGCAAAAGATAATGACATTTAGAGACACCTATGCCAATTTCAAGGTCAAGATAAATCGTATATGTATTTATCAATCAAACGTTTTTAAACTAAGGAGCATAAGTATTTATATACAAGGAATAATTTTGAGCGATAGAATATCACATAGGATAGAGTGAGAGATGAATTATAAATTAGTGAGAGGAAAGATTTTGAAGTAAGAATTCAAGTCATTGTTGACTTTGATAAGAAAAAATTCTGCAAAGTAAATAATTCATTAGTGAATCTTATTTACACACTACTTTGGTGTAATTTTAGACTTGGGTATATTTAACTGATTTATTATTTTACGTATAGCATGGTTTGTGGTATAGTTCACTAGCTATAAATCTTGTCTCGTCAAGAGATTAATGAAACGTCAACTTAAATGGTTAACACCTTAAGCAAATAAATTAAAATAAATAGATGACTGATACCGGTTTAAAATTAGCTACAACCTTGACCTTCTATGACAAGACTTATTTTTAATTCAATTTCAAACTTGAATTCGAGTGTTTCGAAGAATCTTTTAAATCAAACTGACGCTATTTTTTTAGTTTCTTGTGAATTTAGCACAGCGATTTAATTAGGTAGAATGTGCTAATTTCTGTATGTTTTGGATCAAGGATTCTCATAAAATGCGATTTGGAATTATTGCAAGGCCAACATCGAAACTTATAGATGAGTAGATGAGCTACATGAATATTAAAATATTTGTATTCCCCTTTTCCCAATATTGTGTATTTTAACTGATCTAATTCATGCATGCATATGAATTAATTTTCTGGTCCGATTGTCTCTCCTTATGAATATTAATTTTTGAGGAGATGAAACTTTATAAATTAGATCCTGAGTATTAGTAATATTTGTACACACATAACTACACACATCAACAATAATTATTTAATTTACGTGATGATAATAAATATCTAGATTGAAGACTGCATAAATTAATTACAAATTATTCTCGGTATTTAATCCTTTCCATGCGAAGAGATAAATATGTCGATGTGGATTCGATTATGTAAAGATTATGAAGTCAAGATTTGCATAATAAATGCCAATATCCGAATGCAAGAAACTGTTATTAAACTTTATGAATTCAATAAAAAAAATTATTACGATAACCATTTCGGTAAATTTTGCAAGAAGTTTGATTTTTACATACCTCAAAGGAATCCCTGCGACTCAGCATCTTGTCCAGAAATCACATTTTGTATTGAAACCGTCCATAAAAACTCCGAGATTAAAACTTTTAAATTTAATTGTTAGCACTCATTTCTAATTTTTGCATTAAAATTATTTTGCAACAAATCGTAAGAAAACACATGAGCGATAGTGAACTTCATGTAATATCACAGAATCGTAACCAAAACTTTAAACTTTATGTATGCATTCAAATAAAACAGTTCCAGCAATAATTAACTACAAAAAACAATCTTGAAAACCCTAAACCTAAAAATATTTCCTTTTTGCAAAAACTTCAGTCACTCTTACTTCAGACAAAAATCCCAAGCCACCTTACAACAACAAAGAGTTTTATGAATGTGCAAATTCTTTTAGTACGTAATAGGTAGCATATACACAATTAAACCGTGCATGAGTCTGCTAATGAGATCCTAAATTAAATAATAAATCATAAAAAGTATTGCGTACATAATACCTATTCATATAATCTCCTATACAGAGATGCTTTACCTAAAAGTCATGCTAAATATATTAACCATTAAATATACGTAGACTCTAGATTGTCATTAATGTATTCCATACTCGTATTCATTTACAAACATAAGTAATACAAAAAGTCATAAGAGTGTTAGGTATAGGTATACTACATGCATATATACACACTTTATAACATTATTATCAACAAAGGGTATAAGAAAAGTTAGCAGAAATTATTCGCAGAAATAATTCGCAAAAATTATTTTCGCACACCCTCCCTTGCCACAGGTCTAACTAAAGTAGAAATATAATTATTTTATCATGAACTTTTCTGAGACTTTTTTTGTTTGAATTAAAGTTTTCAAGTATGCATTTGCAAATTAAAATTAAAGATAATATATTCCTATAGGGTCATATAGCTCTAGAATGACACTATTTGGCTCCAGGGAGTTTTCGCACATGGAAAGTTTTTTATAGTATTAAAAGCTATTATAACTACGAGATAATAAAAATATGGTTTGCATGCATATTCATAGCCATATTCATAGTTACTAAGAATTACCTTACATAACATTGGGTTAGATGCACTATTTAAAAATGGTGTTTAGATTATGTCGCGACATTCGCCTTTGCTTGCCTTGAGAGTATAACAAAACAAATTGTAATAAGGCATAAATACGTCTATTTAAATTAGCATTTCCGTTCTTTGTAACCTGTGCTGAAAATCTGCTGTTTTGTTTTGCAAAATTGCAGGAATATTATAGTATTTATTTTGGTTACATTCCATGAATTCTAATTGCTTGCGATTTTTTGTCTGTTGAAGTTACCTGAACTGAACAAGTTGAAGGTATTTTGTACTACTGTTTTGTCTTTCTTTAGGTAATGAAATGAATGGAAGTTTTACTTGGTACCATTTTTTGTTCCCCACTCACCATTTATTCCTATTATGTGTATTCCTTTCATTTTTACTTTATAATTTTTATCTCACCGAAGCGTTAATCATATTGCACCCACAGTTTTTTGTTACTTTTGTCTGCGTCTTGTGTATGACGTTGCATACCAAAATTTAGTGTAATTATTTCTAAACTTTTTATACTCTTACACGGAAACACTGTCCAGTCTCAATTTTGTCATGCGATAGATTATTGGAACTAGAGATCTACATTGTTCGAGTTCGAGCTTCTGGGTTAACTTTTGAAAGTACTAATTCACCAATATGACATTTTCTTATTTTTACATGTCTTGGAACGTTTATTGGACTTAATAAATTTCAAAGCATATGGTGATTCCCATGGGTTTATGAAAGTCATTTTAAATCGCTGAATTTCAGTTATTTACAATGGTTGCAAATGGTGGTTACGAATGGAAAAAATTACATGAAATAGTCTTATTTTGAATCTGTAAATTCCGGTGACTCGAACTTGTCAAAAACAACTTATAGGCTCATTTTTAAATCCCAAATCCTTGTACTGTGCACTGTATAACTGAAACTGTTCTTTACTAATAATAGGTACGAATGCGTCTTGGCCAGCCTAAGTGAAGTTGCATTAAGGAAGTTTTATCTTTCAAAATCGATTGAATTTCAATTCTAATAAAACATTATGTAAAATTATAAGCTAAAGTAGAAATTAAATGGGCTTGTAATTAAAGTATTTTTCCTTATTATTCCCCATTCTATTGGTTGTAATTTTAATGTATAGCATAAAATCCCGGATTCAAGGGATATTTTTGTTCGTAATATTTATTTCAGGATCTTTCACACTATAAGCTATGCATGCAATCATTATATCTTCGATCTTTAAATTTTATCTTACACTAAACTAAATCCCTAATTTAAAATAAAATTCAGTCGTTGCAACCCCAAATTAAATACCCGGTGGGGTTTATCAAAGTCAATAAAAACGAATTTGCATTTGAGATGTGAAATTATGATAACCATTGTAACTTTCGATCTTCATGTATTAGTTTATTAATTAATCCAGCGATTTA
>JAQGAA010002376.1:0-12826 GCA_034696425.1 Isotoma viridis | reverse complement strand
ATCGGGTCTTTGCACCCTTCATATACCCGGGTTGTAGACTTTGGTTAGATTGTGTTCATGCACAATGTAATGTGTGCAAGTTTGTATAAGAAACGCACCTTTTGTTGATAAAAAAATAGTTAGGGATTGTGAGTTGAATTCTAATTGATTGTGGAACGTTTCATTTTTGTGGTTGATGATTGTTATAATTAGCTAATATTTGCTTAAGCTTTCATTCTTTATAATGATAGATTCATTTTTGAAATTATAGTTGAATTTTTTGATTGCATCATAATGTTGTGGACTCAAATTCAAAGAGAAGGGCAAATTATTTATAATTTTATGCAGCGTAATTTTCCTAGAAACTCCTACTATTAACTCATTCAATTAGTTTTTTTTTCTCCGGAGGTTACACGATATGCAAAATTTGTTAAGAGGATTCTAAGAAAAGTATTTAGTAACAAAAATAAGTAATTTCTTGTTAGCTCTTAGTCCTCTGTACTGTACGTCATCAATCTTATTTAAAGATTTTGAATTGGGCAAAAAATAAAATAACATTCGAACTGTATTTTATTAAATTATTAATAAATCCGCAGAAAGAGTCATAATATATTTATGATACAAACAGACTAAAATATTTGACTGACTGAAACCACAACCACAATTATTCTGTAGTTGTAAATCCCCAAAAGCGAAACCACATCTTGATCTTCTTAAATACTGAAAGCCAAAGATGAAACACATTGTGTCGAAAGTCGAAATTCTGTTTTAGAATTTCTGCTACCTGATTGTGGTCAACCAATTTAAATAATTCATTAGGATTAAGTACAAGTTTACAATAAGTATACGACTAGGATAGTTTCTGTAACAATAATCCCGAACTCTTATTTCTTAAAATTCGGGTATTCAACTTATTTATTTATTAAGACATTAAATATTTTAGACCATGAATTGGACTGAATTTAATTACAACGTGTAATAACCGACTTATATTTGCCCCTGTGCTTTGATGATGTTGTTTATCAGAGGAAGTAGAAACGGCTTATCTAAAGCTGTGAAACATAAATTGTATGCGTATGGAATGAAATGAATGACGCCTGGTACAACAGTTTACTAAAAAATGTAGCAATAAACCGTTTCTATAAATAAGAGTACAAATTTACAATGTGTAGTTTTAAAAATGCAGGAATTTATTAGTGAAATTATGCTCGAGTTAAGATAGATGTGTCTTGAGATGTTATAAAACTGTGTTCTTTGCTTTGAGAAGCACTCCAATCTCATTGTAAATCTTTAGAGTTTTACATAAGAGAAGTTAAGTTAGGTGAAATAAAGTGATTCAAGATATGTAACTACATTGTTCCACAATCACATCGTTTTATTGCTTCCTATTCTTAACTGATTGTCAAGGAAAGAGAAGTTAACTTTCTTTCTTCACACAGAAGTCAACTCTGAGAAAGAGAAGGGATATCATTAGGCTTCCTATTTTAAGATAAAAAATGAAATATGAATCAGTGTCCCGGAACCGGGTGTGTTCTAAGTAATAATATAATAATATAAAATATCCGAGAGAGTAGGAATAACACTGAAAGCAGAGCATTCATTCAAGAAGAAACCTTGGAAAAGATGTATGTGATTTTGGGGATAAGAAAAGAAATTGGGCTTATAATAAGTCAACTTCTTTTCCTATAGGAGAAAGTTAAAAAAGGGCAAATGGTTGTAGAAAGCAAAAGGAGAACGTACTAACTGTAAATGTAAGTAATAGTTGGACCTTTTATAAGAAGGGATTTGCATAAATCGTGTGAAATTAAGTATGAATCATTGTTGACAATCAGGGAGTTACTTTTTGAAATATGTGAAGCTTGAAAGGAGGGCATCGTGACCTTTTGACATTTGAGGAACTTTTAAATGTCAAATGTCTAGGGTCAGTTTAGTGGCACATTTTGCTAAATTATCATGCAACTAAGACAAACTTGTATTGAATGAAACTTTCAAAAATATAAAAAATGTGTCTTTCTCATGATATAAACTTTCCCAGTTTCCCCACTAATTTGTATATTATTTATGAAAACATCTCAACAAATGCTCGAACCATATATCCAACCCTTACTACCGTTGTCGTAATGAAACGTTGTAAGGTTTGTGTAATAGTTATGCACATAAGACACAGAAGCAAGTTGAAGAAATTTCTAAAAGAGAATGAAAGGAATTGAGTAAAGGAAGACAAATTGTATCACTCTATCAGAATTACTAGGAAGTCAAAAGGTCTCAAGTTCTTTAGCCCATTTTGTTCTTTTTAATGGTTAACCTTGTTTGTTCTTTCCTTATAGCTTTTCATTAATGATGAAATCGCATCTTTGTGAACTATCACTACTGCCTTGTATACTCTTGATCATCATTACTAAACTGTGCCGATCCATTACGTTTTAAAATTAGAGTTAAAATGATTCATAGTACAACCTACTTACTACTTATAAAGGCTATTAGACTTGTTATTTTCTACGCAAACTAATTTTCTAAACTAAATGCTTTATATTTAGGGCTTTTTATGATGCAAGTTGTGAGTTGTTATTGGTACACGAGGCATTAATAAGGAAAAAATTCCCAGAATAATTTTGATCCTATTACATATTTCCATTTTTAGTTTATATTTATAATGCTTGCTAGCTATTTTGTGCCTCAAAAGTAAAAGCACGTTTTTTATTGTATTTTTCCTGTTGACATCAATCTTTTCATATTGGTTTTATAAGAATTCATTATATTTAATTAGATTGGATGAAGAAACTGATGCTCAGAAATCTTTGTAAACCGCCCACGAGATGTTGTATTATAAAAGGGAGAGATTATTGAATTGAGAAAGGTAGCTTTGTTTAGTCGTACAGAAAGCAACTGGATTTAGTTTACCTCTGGAGAACTGAAAAAACACCCCTACGCCCTACACATCTACATCCCTCGGAGACAAATATAATCCAAGATGTCTTATGTCTTACAAATAAAAGTTTTTATTTACTGCACTAAAAGCAATTTATTGGCTGCACTCTGCACTTAACAAAGTTTTGTTTATTACTTTTACTTTATCCCTACTTACATTTAGCCTTTCCATTCTCATGTAACAAATTTACCACAATTCGAAAACAAAATCTGGACCCTATCTGTGCTTAAAATAACAGAAAATAAAGATTTTGCTCTCGTATTGTGTGTGATACTTTTTTTCATGAACGGGATTTTTTCGCAATTTCATTGCTTAGGGTGTCTATTCAGGAATTATTTTTATTGGTGCTGGTATAGTAATTTGATATTTCAGAGTTTCAATCTACCTAGACCCATATACGGAATTATATATTGTTTTGTATAGTGTGTGTGTATGTGAATTGAAACTGCCTAAAGGAAATGTCTAAAATGTTACTGAAAACGTTAAACCTTGTGATTGTCATAAAAATACAATTGGGTAACGTCAAATGAGAATCCTAAAACCTTCAGGCTGCTTTCTCCCACTGTCCAAAAAACTTACGTATGAAGTTCTGAAATGTCAATGAATGTCCAGAGTGGCCATTTCTGGACATAGAGGCTACTATCTGAAAATCACATCGTTATGAAACTTTATATAAGTATTGTAATAAAGTTATTCACTAGGATTTTCTATACAAGAGAGAGGTATTAGAATATACGATCATACGAATGAGTATGAATAGCTAGGTAGGTAGTGGGTTGACATTCAGGAAGTAAAATGTGCCCTAGAGTCAAAAACGATCTGACCATCCTAGTCAAACACATATTGGATCTCCTCTCAATCTATGCACTCAAAATTTACCTCACGCGAAGTTCATCCATAGAGATACCTAGATGCTACTGCTTTCACTTGTGAATTTGGTCTAGACACACCAAAAATGCTCATAGTGACAGGAGATCGGACAAGGAGTTTTAACTATCGGAATGGACGAGGGGGGATGAAATGGCCTTTCTCAATCTGGCTATTGAATCAGATCAAAGTTGAACTTTTGAGCCCCACATGGGCAGTTATCGAATTGGCACTTTCACATACGGTCAGTACCTTATCTATCTACACCAACCAAAGAGCAAAGTAGAATATCTAAAAGCACCACCACCACCACCAAATATTCCTAGAACATGGTTCGTTGACTTAGAATACGTGTGTAATGGTCGTAGTAGTCCGAGAAGAATGCCCAGACACATCAAACCCTCTCTGATAACAATCGACATTAAAACAGAATGATAGTGAAAGTAGCTTTAGAGAGAAAAAAGTAATTTTTACTTTCTCTTTTAGTAAAAGCTTCGACATTAAGCTTGTAAGAAGCATAGGAAGGATGGTGTATCGTATCACTAAAGCAAATGGCAATACAGAGTTAAACGACTTTATCCATTAACATTGATACTACTATTGGCCTTATTCATATGTAAGTAAGTGCTTTACATACAAATAGAGTAGGTAGGACAAGCATTACTTGCAGCAGCTACTACGATATTCTTTAAACACTTAGCATTCTTATGAATTTTAAACTTTGACAAAATTTCATCAACTTTGACAATTCTAAGGATTTCATGAGGATTCATTATGAATGAGAGAAATAGGTACAATGTATAGCTTGGGATATAGGGAAAACCTATTATAGCCAGTTATTCTGGATAATAGTGTCGTCTTGCAAGTAAGTAGGTAATTCTACACAAGTAACTCTTGTGAATAAAAAGAAACACGTAATAATAATAATAATATTCTATCTACATTCTACATATCCATGTGTATTATTCCATTCCATTAAGACCTTCTCAATTCTATTCAAGAGTATCGCATCGTGACTTGAGTGAAGGGAGTTAGTTGTAGAGACGAAGTGTTTTTTAGAGCACTTTATACTCACTCTGTAAAAAAGACCCACTTGCTTTTAACTTTAGCTTTTTTCACTGTTTTTGAGAGTTTGGAATTACTAGGAAATATCTGTTAAAGGAACGAAGTAATGTTGTATATCAAATATAACCCCTTCTTACATAGTATTAGGTTAATATCCTTGTAGCAGTAGTGGTTATCATATCATAGTAGATGAGTGTAGTAGTAGTGGTATTTGGTGGATAAGTGTACACACGATAGAATCCAAGTAAAACAAGAAGTATGCGAAACGAAACGGCTTAAGTTACCAAAGAGCTTTAGTTGTTTCATAGAAATATGGCCTTTTTCAAGTCACTTTGAAATGTTAAGGATGTTCAGGGTTAATTGAAATAGTCAAGCACGTGTGTATATAATAATGAAGAATAAAAAGAGCTAGAAAGAGTGTGTAGAAAGAGAAAAGAAATGGTTCCAACCCTGAATAAGCTAATGGAAGTCATAAGGCAGAAAGTTGACTAGAACCGATATGCATGTCAGCGGAAAAAATGGGCATATTAGCATTATCTTTAACGTGACATCCAGAGAGAGCAAGCTATCCAGAGATCCCAGAGACCTTTATGAGACCCTTTGAAATGGGCAGGGTAAAGATTTTGCACAAGCCATTACCTTTGCTCACCACCACGAGATACTACTATCGCCATAACAGAAATGCTCCAAGGCTTTCATATTTCTTCCATTTCAAGCTATTAAAATGCGGATGCATAAATGTTACTTTCGGTCTAATGCCCTTAACCATCTCTTTACAACTTCTGGCTACTATTCTAATGGAACAGCACCAACTACTCTTATAGAAAAGCTAACCAAAAGTGGCAGAAGAAACAGTCACACTTGTACTCTTATGCTATTTTGTGTATATCCAATGTAATAATAATATTTTTGGAACCAAAGAGTTCACACACATAGCGTCAGAATAGAAAGAACTTTCCTTCTGATGGTAAAATACAATGCTCATGATATGCGGGTAATGTTGGGTAACCGGGTAGTAAGAACCACTCAGCATATCATGGTTTTATGTGTACATCTCTCCACCATGTAACATTTATTCGGATTTCCAGCACCCATAATAATCCTTGTTTATAGTCCTTTTTCCATGTGATGCGATGGAATTGATTCATGAGCCTGGTTTTGTCATGCTTAACGATATTGCTAATAAAATCGGATGTGAAAAGTATTCCAGGAAGGAAAGTTGTTTCCTCATCGTCCTTGCTAAAATCCTGTCGTAATAATAATAATAATATTCTCATCCTTTGTGAGCAAGAAGCTTTCACTTTGCATTCTTCAGAAAGTCTACGACTATTATTATTGGCTTCTTCACTTCGACTTATTGTTTGTGGTGGTGGTGGTTTTGTGCGTTGTTGTGTGATAATGGAAATCGTTGTTTTGTATACGTTTTGATATTTCATAAAATTTAAAACACCACTCAAGAAGTAATAACTTCCACCCACCTACTACTCTTAAAATTTACATGACATGCTGACTTTCTCTCAGGCTATTAGCATAAAGATTATCAAACTGTCATACCACAGTCATATTTATGATGCTAGGTAAGACCTTCTGACCCCAATAAGTACAAGTTGAACTCAAGTGTATAATAAAAGCCATGTCAGCATGTCATGTAAATTTTAAGAGTAGTAGGTGGGTGGAAGTTATTACTTCTTGAGTGGTGTTTTAAATTTTATGAAATATCAAAACGTATACAAAACAACGATTTCCATTATCACACAACAACGCACAAAACCACCACCACCACAAACAATAAGTCGAAGTGAAGAAGCCAATAATAATAGTCGTAGACTTTCTGAAGAATGCAAAGTGAAAGCTTCTTGCTCACAAAGGATGAGAATATTATTATTATTATTACGACAGGATTTTAGCAAGGACGATGAGGAAACAACTTTCCTTCCTGGAATACTTTTCACATCCGATTTTATTAGCAATATCGTTAAGCATGACAAAACCAGGCTCATGAATCAATTCCATCGCATCACATGGAAAAAGGACTATAAACAAGGATTATTATGGGTGCTGGAAATCCGAATAAATGTTACATGGTGGAGAGATGTACACATAAAACCATGATATGCTGAGTGGTTCTTACTACCCGGTTACCCAACATTACCCGCATATCATGAGCATTGTATTTTACCATCAGAAGGAAAGTTCTTTCTATTCTGACGCTATGTGTGTGAACTCTTTGGTTCCAAAAATATTATTATTACATTGGATATACACAAAATAGCATAAGAGTACAAGTGTGACTGTTTCTTCTGCCACTTTTGGTTAGCTTTTCTATAAGAGTAGTTGGTGCTGTTCCATTAGAATAGTAGCCAGAAGTTGTAAAGAGATGGTTAAGGGCATTAGACCGAAAGTAACATTTATGCATCCGCATTTTAATAGCTTGAAATGGAAGAAATATGAAAGCCTTGGAGCATTTCTGTTATGGCGATAGTAGTATCTCGTGGTGGTGAGCAAAGGTAATGGCTTGTGCAAAATCTTTACCCTGCCCATTTCAAAGGGTCTCATAAAGGTCTCTGGGATCTCTGGATAGCTTGCTCTCTCTGGATGTCACGTTAAAGATAATGCTAATATGCCCATTTTTTCCGCTGACATGCATATCGGTTCTAGTCAACTTTCTGCCTTATGACTTCCATTAGCTTATTCAGGGTTGGAACCATTTCTTTTCTCTTTCTACACACTCTTTCTAGCTCTTTTTATTCTTCATTATTATATACACACGTGCTTGACTATTTCAATTAACCCTGAACATCCTTAACATTTCAAAGTGACTTGAAAAAGGCCATATTTCTATGAAACAACTAAAGCTCTTTGGTAACTTAAGCCGTTTCGTTTCGCATACTTCTTGTTTTACTTGGATTCTATCGTGTGTACACTTATCCACCAAATACCACTACTACTACACTCATCTACTATGATATGATAACCACTACTGCTACAAGGATATTAACCTAATACTATGTAAGAAGGGGTTATATTTGATATACAACATTACTTCGTTCCTTTAACAGATATTTCCTAGTAATTCCAAACTCTCAAAAACAGTGAAAAAAGCTAAAGTTAAAAGCAAGTGGGTCTTTTTTACAGAGTGAGTATAAAGTGCTCTAAAAAACACTTCGTCTCTACAACTAACTCCCTTCACTCAAGTCACGATGCGATACTCTTGAATAGAATTGAGAAGGTCTTAATGGAATGGAATAATACACATGGATATGTAGAATGTAGATAGAATATTATTATTATTATTACGTGTTTCTTTTTATTCACAAGAGTTACTTGTGTAGAATTACCTACTTACTTGCAAGACGACACTATTATCCAGAATAACTGGCTATAATAGGTTTTCCCTATATCCCAAGCTATACATTGTACCTATTTCTCTCATTCATAATGAATCCTCATGAAATCCTTAGAATTGTCAAAGTTGATGAAATTTTGTCAAAGTTTAAAATTCATAAGAATGCTAAGTGTTTAAAGAATATCGTAGTAGCTGCTGCAAGTAATGCTTGTCCTACCTACTCTATTTGTATGTAAAGCACTTACTTACATATGAATAAGGCCAATAGTAGTATCAATGTTAATGGATAAAGTCGTTTAACTCTGTATTGCCATTTGCTTTAGTGATACGATACACCATCCTTCCTATGCTTCTTACAAGCTTAATGTCGAAGCTTTTACTAAAAGAGAAAGTAAAAATTACTTTTTTCTCTCTAAAGCTACTTTCACTATCATTCTGTTTTAATGTCGATTGTTATCAGAGAGGGTTTGATGTGTCTGGGCATTCTTCTCGGACTACTACGACCATTACACACGTATTCTAAGTCAACGAACCATGTTCTAGGAATATTTGGTGGTGGTGGTGGTGCTTTTAGATATTCTACTTTGCTCTTTGGTTGGTGTAGATAGATAAGGTACTGACCGTATGTGAAAGTGCCAATTCGATAACTGCCCATGTGGGGCTCAAAAGTTCAACTTTGATCTGATTCAATAGCCAGATTGAGAAAGGCCATTTCATCCCCCCTCGTCCATTCCGATAGTTAAAACTCCTTGTCCGATCTCCTGTCACTATGAGCATTTTTGGTGTGTCTAGACCAAATTCACAAGTGAAAGCAGTAGCATCTAGGTATCTCTATGGATGAACTTCGCGTGAGGTAAATTTTGAGTGCATAGATTGAGAGGAGATCCAATATGTGTTTGACTAGGATGGTCAGATCGTTTTTGACTCTAGGGCACATTTTACTTCCTGAATGTCAACCCACTACCTACCTAGCTATTCATACTCATTCGTATGATCGTATATTCTAATACCTCTCTCTTGTATAGAAAATCCTAGTGAATAACTTTATTACAATACTTATATAAAGTTTCATAACGATGTGATTTTCAGATAGTAGCCTCTATGTCCAGAAATGGCCACTCTGGACATTCATTGACATTTCAGAACTTCATACGTAAGTTTTTTGGACAGTGGGAGAAAGCAGCCTGAAGGTTTTAGGATTCTCATTTGACGTTACCCAATTGTATTTTTATGACAATCACAAGGTTTAACGTTTTCAGTAACATTTTAGACATTTCCTTTAGGCAGTTTCAATTCACATACACACACACTATACAAAACAATATATAATTCCGTATATGGGTCTAGGTAGATTGAAACTCTGAAATATCAAATTACTATACCAGCACCAATAAAAATAATTCCTGAATAGACACCCTAAGCAATGAAATTGCGAAAAAATCCCGTTCATGAAAAAAAGTATCACACACAATACGAGAGCAAAATCTTTATTTTCTGTTATTTTAAGCACAGATAGGGTCCAGATTTTGTTTTCGAATTGTGGTAAATTTGTTACATGAGAATGGAAAGGCTAAATGTAAGTAGGGATAAAGTAAAAGTAATAAACAAAACTTTGTTAAGTGCAGAGTGCAGCCAATAAATTGCTTTTAGTGCAGTAAATAAAAACTTTTATTTGTAAGACATAAGACATCTTGGATTATATTTGTCTCCGAGGGATGTAGATGTGTAGGGCGTAGGGGTGTTTTTTCAGTTCTCCAGAGGTAAACTAAATCCAGTTGCTTTCTGTACGACTAAACAAAGCTACCTTTCTCAATTCAATAATCTCTCCCTTTTATAATACAACATCTCGTGGGCGGTTTACAAAGATTTCTGAGCATCAGTTTCTTCATCCAATCTAATTAAATATAATGAATTCTTATAAAACCAATATGAAAAGATTGATGTCAACAGGAAAAATACAATAAAAAACGTGCTTTTACTTTTGAGGCACAAAATAGCTAGCAAGCATTATAAATATAAACTAAAAATGGAAATATGTAATAGGATCAAAATTATTCTGGGAATTTTTTCCTTATTAATGCCTCGTGTACCAATAACAACTCACAACTTGCATCATAAAAAGCCCTAAATATAAAGCATTTAGTTTAGAAAATTAGTTTGCGTAGAAAATAACAAGTCTAATAGCCTTTATAAGTAGTAAGTAGGTTGTACTATGAATCATTTTAACTCTAATTTTAAAACGTAATGGATCGGCACAGTTTAGTAATGATGATCAAGAGTATACAAGGCAGTAGTGATAGTTCACAAAGATGCGATTTCATCATTAATGAAAAGCTATAAGGAAAGAACAAACAAGGTTAACCATTAAAAAGAACAAAATGGGCTAAAGAACTTGAGACCTTTTGACTTCCTAGTAATTCTGATAGAGTGATACAATTTGTCTTCCTTTACTCAATTCCTTTCATTCTCTTTTAGAAATTTCTTCAACTTGCTTCTGTGTCTTATGTGCATAACTATTACACAAACCTTACAACGTTTCATTACGACAACGGTAGTAAGGGTTGGATATATGGTTCGAGCATTTGTTGAGATGTTTTCATAAATAATATACAAATTAGTGGGGAAACTGGGAAAGTTTATATCATGAGAAAGACACATTTTTTATATTTTTGAAAGTTTCATTCAATACAAGTTTGTCTTAGTTGCATGATAATTTAGCAAAATGTGCCACTAAACTGACCCTAGACATTTGACATTTAAAAGTTCCTCAAATGTCAAAAGGTCACGATGCCCTCCTTTCAAGCTTCACATATTTCAAAAAGTAACTCCCTGATTGTCAACAATGATTCATACTTAATTTCACACGATTTATGCAAATCCCTTCTTATAAAAGGTCCAACTATTACTTACATTTACAGTTAGTACGTTCTCCTTTTGCTTTCTACAACCATTTGCCCTTTTTTAACTTTCTCCTATAGGAAAAGAAGTTGACTTATTATAAGCCCAATTTCTTTTCTTATCCCCAAAATCACATACATCTTTTCCAAGGTTTCTTCTTGAATGAATGCTCTGCTTTCAGTGTTATTCCTACTCTCTCGGATATTTTATATTATTATATTATTACTTAGAACACACCCGGTTCCGGGACACTGATTCATATTTCATTTTTTATCTTAAAATAGGAAGCCTAATGATATCCCTTCTCTTTCTCAGAGTTGACTTCTGTGTGAAGAAAGAAAGTTAACTTCTCTTTCCTTGACAATCAGTTAAGAATAGGAAGCAATAAAACGATGTGATTGTGGAACAATGTAGTTACATATCTTGAATCACTTTATTTCACCTAACTTAACTTCTCTTATGTAAAACTCTAAAGATTTACAATGAGATTGGAGTGCTTCTCAAAGCAAAGAACACAGTTTTATAACATCTCAAGACACATCTATCTTAACTCGAGCATAATTTCACTAATAAATTCCTGCATTTTTAAAACTACACATTGTAAATTTGTACTCTTATTTATAGAAACGGTTTATTGCTACATTTTTTAGTAAACTGTTGTACCAGGCGTCATTCATTTCATTCCATACGCATACAATTTATGTTTCACAGCTTTAGATAAGCCGTTTCTACTTCCTCTGATAAACAACATCATCAAAGCACAGGGGCAAATATAAGTCGGTTATTACACGTTGTAATTAAATTCAGTCCAATTCATGGTCTAAAATATTTAATGTCTTAATAAATAAATAAGTTGAATACCCGAATTTTAAGAAATAAGAGTTCGGGATTATTGTTACAGAAACTATCCTAGTCGTATACTTATTGTAAACTTGTACTTAATCCTAATGAATTATTTAAATTGGTTGACCACAATCAGGTAGCAGAAATTCTAAAACAGAATTTCGACTTTCGACACAATGTGTTTCATCTTTGGCTTTCAGTATTTAAGAAGATCAAGATGTGGTTTCGCTTTTGGGGATTTACAACTACAGAATAATTGTGGTTGTGGTTTCAGTCAGTCAAATATTTTAGTCTGTTTGTATCATAAATATATTATGACTCTTTCTGCGGATTTATTAATAATTTAATAAAATACAGTTCGAATGTTATTTTATTTTTTGCCCAATTCAAAATCTTTAAATAAGATTGATGACGTACAGTACAGAGGACTAAGAGCTAACAAGAAATTACTTATTTTTGTTACTAAATACTTTTCTTAGAATCCTCTTAACAAATTTTGCATATCGTGTAACCTCCGGAGAAAAAAAAACTAATTGAATGAGTTAATAGTAGGAGTTTCTAGGAAAATTACGCTGCATAAAATTATAAATAATTTGCCCTTCTCTTTGAATTTGAGTCCACAACATTATGATGCAATCAAAAAATTCAACTATAATTTCAAAAATGAATCTATCATTATAAAGAATGAAAGCTTAAGCAAATATTAGCTAATTATAACAATCATCAACCACAAAAATGAAACGTTCCACAATCAATTAGAATTCAACTCACAATCCCTAACTATTTTTTTATCAACAAAAGGTGCGTTTCTTATACAAACTTGCACACATTACATTGTGCATGAACACAATCTAACCAAAGTCTACAACCCGGGTATATGAAGGGTGCAAAGACCCGAT